>RJWJ010050126.1:0-10025 GCA_004363605.1 Indri indri | reverse complement strand
TACAGGCATGTGCCACCATGCCCGGCTAATTTTTTCTCTATATATTTTTAGCTGTCCAATTAATTTTCTTTCTATCTTTGGTAGAGATGGGGTCTCGCTCTTGCTCAGGCTGGTCTCGAACTCCTGAGCTCAGAACGATCCGCCCACCTCGGCCTCCCAGAGTGCTAGGATTACAGGCTTGAGCCACCGCGCCCGGCCAGGGCCACCTTTTTTAATGTCAGTTTTGCAGAACTCTGATGATAACTGTCGATTAATGAAAATATGTAGTAACCAAGATGTTATGAATTCAGTTACACTTATAGCTATGCAGTTTAGATTAAGGAGCGGAAGAAAGTGATCTGACATGAATTTGTTTCTGCAAGAGATAAATCTGATTCATATTTGTTCACTAAATGTTAACATAAAATCTGAATTATAATTGAGACAGTACATAACTAGATCAGGAAACATTGACTAGGTGATATACAGCCAGTGGCTAGTTAGTAACAAGCAGTATGGGCTTCCTGACACGTTGAACAGTCTAGTAGTTATAGTATAGACCAGAACCCAGTGGATATGTACGGTAAGTGCGTTGCAAGGCTTACATGCCTAGCATTCTTAGAGTTGGCATGTTATTAAGTAGATTATCACACTTTAAAGTAGAAAAGCGTATTCAGAACTTGGGGGAGAAAAGTAGCTCTGTGTGTATATAAAATAAACACTATTTTTTTTTTTTTTGGAGATAGCCTCTCACTCTTGTTGCGCTGGCTAGAGCACAGTGGCCTTATCATTTCTCACAGCAACCTCGAACTCCTGGGCTCAAGCGATACTCCTGCCTCAGCCTCCTGGGTAGCTGGGACTGTAGGCATGCACCACCACTAGTTTTCTATTTTTTATATAGACAGTCTCACTCTTGCTCCGGCTAGTCTCAAATTCCTGAGTTTGTGCAATCCTCCTGCCTCCCAGAGTGGTAGGATTACATACAGGCCACAGCACCTGGTCCATAAACACTTTCTTTTTTTTTTTCTCTTCTTTTTTTTTTTTTTTTTTGAGACAGGGTCTCACTCCATTGCCCGGGCTAGAGTGCTATGGCGTCAGCCTAGTTCATAGCAACCTCAAACTCCTGGGCTCAAGGGATCCTCCTGCCTTTCAGCCTCCCAGGTAGCTGGGACTACAGGCCAACACCACCATGCCCGGCTAATGTTTTCTATACATTTTGAGTTGTCGGGCTAATTTCTATTTTTAGTAGAGACGGGGTCTTGCTCTTGCTCTTGCTCAGGCTGGTCTCGAACTCTGGACCTGGAGCCACCCTCCCGTCTTGGCTTCCTAGAGTGCTAGGATTATAGGTGTGAGCCACCGTTCCTGGCCCATAAACACTTCCTTAAGGAATGGAATCTGGGGGAAAATCTGATCTAGATGTTAAGGTCTTTCCTTATCTCTTAGCTGGTTTTGTATATTATTCAACTGTTTTTAAATAATAATTGTGTTATTTATTTTTAGAGTCATTGTTCATCAACATGAAGTTAATTATTTAAAATAGGATTTTTTAATAAAAATAATTGAGTCAAATTAATTTTCTAAGCATTTAAAGCATGCTTTGCCTTTTTACCAGTTATATTAAAATCTGTTGGTTGTACAGATCTGGAACTTCTCTTAAAATGGAAAAGCCTGTTAGATTGGTATCTTTGTTGAAGTGTAAGTCTTTTACCAAAAATCAGCAACAAGCTTAGGGTGAACATAGTTCATTTCTCTCAAATTGTATTTGTTATTATTTATGCTATTTGCCTCATTATCTGTGAGCTTTATTTATTATGAAATAGGTTCCAAATTCCATAAGGGTAGTCTTCTGTATTGGTAAAAAGGCATTTTTGTAGTATGTTTATCAGTATTTTAGAAATAATATAATAGGTTTTGGCTCCCTTTCAAGAGGTAAAATTTCTCAGAAGTTTGCTGTATTCTGGATCGTATTTTCTCTAGCAATATATTTGATGTGGATACTTATTTGTAGTTTACTTAGGCATTTAAGTTAAAATCCTTGGGGCAGGATTGTTTTATTTTTAGTAACTTTTTTTTCTGTAAGACATAGTCTCTCTCTTGTCCAGGGGCTAGAATGCGGTGGCATCATTATAGCTCACTGCAACCTCAAACTCCTGGGCTCAAGCAATCCTCCTGCCTCAGCCTCCGAAGTAGCTGGGACTACAGGCATGCGTCACCATGCCCGGCTAATTTTTTTTCTATATATTTTAAGTTGTCCAGCTAATTTCTTTCTATTTTTTTTTTTTAGTAGAGATGGGGTCTCATTCTTGCTCAGCCTGGTCTTGAACTCCCGATCTCAAGCTCTTCTACAGCCTCAGCCTCCCAGAGTGCTAGGATCATAAGCGGGAATCACCAGGCCTGGCCCTCTAGGTCACTTTTTTTTTTTTTTTTTGAGACAGAGTCTCACTCTGTTGCCTGGGGCTAGAGTGCCGTGGCATCAACCTAGCTCACAGCAACCTCAAACTCCTGGGCTTAGGCAGTCTTCCTGCTTCAGCCTCCCAAGTAGCTGGGACTACAGGCATGTGCCACCATGCCCAACTAATTTTTTTTCTATATATTTTAAGTTGTCCAGCTAATTTCTTCCTTTTTTTTTTTTTTTTTTTTTTTTTTTAGTAGAGACCAGGTCTCGCTCTTGCTCAGGCTGGTCTCGAACTCCTGAGCTCAAACGATGCGCCCACCTCGGCCTCCCAGAGTGCTGGGATTACAGGTGTGAGCCACTGCACCCAGCCTCTTGGTCACTTTTTGTTCTAAAAATGTTTTAGGTATGAAGGGAAACAACTGTGTTTAGGAAGTGTATTTTACCAAAGTAGTTTTTCTCATCGTGTTGATTTGTTTCAAATTGTAGAATTTTTGGCAGTAATTTTATCTAATTCCATTTATAGTCCAGTTACAACACAGGGATCACAACAAACACAGCCGCCACAGAAGCACTATGGCATTACTTCTCCTATCAGCTTAGCAGCCCCCAAGGAGACTGACTGCATACTTACACAGAAACTAATTGAGACTCTGAAGCCCTTTGGGGTTTTTGAAGAGGAAGAGGAACTGCAGCGCAGGTAAATATGATGTATATGTTTTTTATTTTTATTGACTGATTGATTGACAGAGTCTTGCTCTGTTGCCCGGGCTCGAGTGCTGTGGTGTCAGCCTAGCTCACAGCAGCCTCAAACTCCTGGGCTCGAGCAATCCTGCTGTCTCAGCCTCCCGAGTAGCTGGGACTACAGGGGCACACCATTCCTCCCGGCCTATTTTTTTCTGTTTTTAGTCGAGACTGGGTCTCCCTCTTGCTCAAGGCTGGTCTTGAACTCTTGAGCTCAAGTGAGCCTCCCGCCTTGGCCTCCCAGAGTGCTAGGATTACAGGTGTGAGCCACCTTGCCTGGCCCCCCTTTTTTCCCTTCTGTTTTCCCCCTGCCACCCTGCCCCCCTGTTTTTTAAATTTTTAAGTTTTTATTAATGTTGAAATAAACTAATTTTGGGATATCTTCTACTCAGGGTTATTCTCCCAAATCTATATGTCTGTTTCAGACAAGAGTGATACTTAGGAGAGAAAACTTTTTTCTACATAGAGTTCTATTCCCTTAATTATTATTATTATATATTTTTTTGATGCTTTTAGTTAAAGTACTGAATTGTCAGGAGAAAGCAGAATGCCTTACCCAGTGTTAACAGTGCCTACATATAGCTAACTATATACTTGTTTTTGATGACTCAAAAATTAAAATTTAGGAAGCCAACTATTTAAAACATTTTCTTTCACTTAATCAGTAATGACCTGGAATAATAAACAACTTGATACTTGACTGATAATTGCTTTATCAACAGGATTTTAATTTTGGGAAAATTAAATAACCTGGTAAAAGAGTGGATACGAGAAATCAGTGAAAGCAAGGTAAGGTGTCTTTTTTATATATGAAATAATTTGCCATATATAGCCAACCGAGCCCAAGTTTCTTGCATAAACTGTTCTTATTTGAGTGGATTTAGAGTCTTGAATGTGGTGTCCTGTTTAGACTGTTGGTAACAGATTTTATGTTTTGTTTCTAGTTATTTTGAAAGCAAGAACTGATCTGAATTTAGTGATTTTTAAATGTAGTACTCTTTGGTTGCAAAATTTCAAAGCTGCAACTTAGTAATTGTGAACTACTTACACTCTTCACAGAAATAATAGATGTTTGTTTGAAAAAGTGCTTTAAAAATGTTTAATATCTTTGAGAATGTTGTTACCTTTTAAAGAATCCTACAACAATGAGCTTTGTCTAGGTTTTCAAGTATTAGACTCTCAACCTAAATATTTGTTTATTTAGTTCTTTATGATACTGTTCTCCAAATTTCTAACAACTTTTTTTTTTGAGACAGAGTCTCACTCTGTTGCCCAGGCTAGAGTGCCATGGTGTCAGCCTAGCTCACAGCAACCTCAAACTTCTGGGCTCAAGTAATCCTCATGCCTCAGCCTCCTGGGTAGCTGGGATTACAGGCATGTGCCACCATGCCTGGCTAATTTTTTCTATATATATATATTTTTTTAGTTGTCCAGATCATTTCTTTCTATTTTTTAGTAGAGACGGGGTCTCGCTCTTGCTCAGGCTGGTCTCAAACTCCTGAGCTCAGACGATCCTCCCGCCTCGGCCTCCCAGAATGCTAGGATTACAGGCGTGAACCAACGCGCCTGGCCCTCTAAGAACTTTTTTTTGTGAATACTTATACACAACCCATGAATCCATGGCTAGTAAAAGAAATGTATTCTTAAGAGTTATATGTGGAATTCATTTAACCCATTTTTAAAAAATACTGTAAGTGGTAATTTTTGGGGGTTAGTACAAAATACGTGTTTAATCTATAATACAACTAAAAAATTGATGGAAAGAGAACCAAGTGTAGAAGAAAACCTCAAAGGGCGGGGAGAGAGGGTGTCAACCTAAAGGAAACGTTACAGTCTTTTGGTTTTAGTCAGACTTATGATATTTTATTAAAACAATGTATATATATTGTCAAACAATTGATTAAACTTTAGCAACTGGAGCATTCTAAATTATGGACTTTATGTACTACATGTTTCTTATCGATAGACTTTCTGATAGAAAATGAAATTTTGGAACGGAAATTTTTTTGAGCTAAGCAAAAGATGTCTAAGCTTAAGTATTTTTTAATCATTTATTGAACTTGGTAGTAACCTTGGGTGAGAAATGTAACATAGCTGTTTTAAGGGCCTTTTCTTAGGTGTTTAGTTTTAACTTTAAAATCCTAGTCAGGTATACAAGGCCAGAGCTTAAATTTTTTTAATGTGAAACCAGATTACTATCTCTCAGACAGTTTCATTTCAGATTTGAGTGCTTGGTATGTTCCTTGAACTGATGATTCTTTTTTTTCTTTCTTTTCTTTTCTTTTCTTTTCTTTTCTTTTTTTTTTTTGAGACTATCTCATTCTGTTGCTCGGGCTAGCGTGCCATGGTGTCAGCCTATCTCTCAGAACAACCTCAAACTCTTGGGCTTAAGCAATCCTCCTGCCTCATCCTCCCGAGTAGCTGGGACTACAGGGGTACACCACCATGCCCAGCTAATTTTTTCTATTTTAGTAGAGACGGGGTCTCCCTCTTGCTCAGGCAGGTCTTAAACTCCTCACCTCAAGCTATCCTCCTACCTGGGCCTCCTTTAGTGCTAGGATTGCAGGCATGAGCCACTGCGTCCAGCCAATAATTCTTTGCTGGTTTTCCTGAAGATAAGAAAAATTGCTTAGATTAACAACATTAATGCTCAGTCCTATTCAAATTTGTATGTGTCCTTTTTTTTGCTGAGACAAGAATCTCAGTGGCGCTGTTGTAGCTCACTGCAACCTCTGACTCCTGGGCTTAAGTGATCCTTCTGCCTCATCCTCTGGAGTAGCTGGGACTACGGCAGCTGCCACACCACCAAACTGATTTTTTTCTATTTTTGGTAGAGATGGGGTCTCACTCTTCTCAGGCTGGTTTGGAACCCCTGAGCTCAAGCAATCCTCCTGCCTCGGCCTCCCAGAGTGCTAGGATTACAGGCATGAGCCACCATGCCTGGCCTGTCTTTGGGGTTTTTATAGTATGAAGTAACACTTCATTTATGTTGTTTTTGAGGGAGAGAAAGATGTGGTCTCTTACATGTTTCAGTACTGAATAGAGACTTTAGTATTGGTATACTGAGGAATTAGAAGGTAAAAGAAAATATTGACCACTCATTAAAATTGTTTTTTTTTTTTTTCGACAGGCATTGTTCTTACGACCAGGGCCATCAAGTACCCAGCTTAGTAATTTACGGTAGTTCTAGGGCCAGGAAGACAAATTTTGAATACTTTGTTTTCTCTCTCTTACTGATGGTTCTACTCTTTCTGAGTAAGAAACCGTTTGTAAGTTTAGTTCTTTTTAAAATAACCCCACCAAAGCCTTTTGGAAATCTAAAAGACTAAGCTATTATTGGGCAATAATAGTTTCACTTTTGATGTGATAAAATTATACTCTAATGTGCTGTGGGATATTTGGTATAATCATTAAACATCTTTTTCTCTAAGCAATTAGAACATGTTAATTCTAACATTCATGGCTTATTTTATGCAACATCTTTGTCATGAGTAAAGTCCCTGATTAAAACATTACTCCTGGCTGGGAGCGGTTGCTGACGCCTGTAATCCTAGCACTCTGGGAGGCTGAGGCGGGAGGATCGTTTGAGCTCAGGAGTTCGAGACCAGCCTGAGCAAGAGCGAAACCCCGTCTCTACTAAAAATAGAAAGAAATTAGCCAGACAACTAAAAATATATAGAAAAAATTAGCTGAGCATGGTGGCGCATGCCTGTAGTCCCAGCTACTAGGGAGGCTGAGACAGAAGGATCGGTTGAGCCCAGGAGTTTGAGGTTGCTGTGAGCTGGGCTGACGCCATGGCACTCTAGCCCAGGCAACAGAGTGAGACTCTGTCTCAAAAAAAAAAAAAACATTACTCCTGTGGGGTTACAGATCTCCTCTACCTGAAATAGCAGTTTTCTGAAATTTGGCAAAATTCTAAAATAAGTATGTGTGTCTTCACTAAAGAACACATCCTTAAAATTTCAAAATTGCTTGAATTGCAAATTAGATATGAGGGGCTAGTGTATTTTTAGAACTTAGAGTTTGAATGCCCTCCATATAAATTTGCACTGTAATCTTGGGTTTTTTTTTTTTTTTAAGAAGTACAGTATTATTTTAAATAGTTCCCCTGTGCTCCATTGGCAAAATAACCATTATTTGTTTGCTTCAACAGAATCTTCCACAATCTGTAATTGAAAATGTTGGAGGAAAAATTTTTACCTTTGGATCTTACAGATTAGGAGTACATACAAAAGGTAAGTATTGTTTTATTTATCTTGGGAAGGGATAGTTTTTTATTAAATATTATAACAACATACCCATCTCATTTACTTGTGTATCGTATAGCTTAGTTTGACGTGGAAGAGAGAGTACTTCAAGGAGTCTAAATTTGTTAGGAGAGAGATAATATGATGCCACCTTCTATACCTGCACTGTCCAAAAGCAATATCAAAATGAAGTAAAATTAAAAATTAGGCCGGGCACAGTGGCTCACGACTGTAATCCTAGCACTCTGGGAGGCTGAGGCGGGCGGATTGTTTGAGCTCAGGAGTTCGAAACCAGCCTGAGCAAGAGCGAGACCCTGTCTCTACTAAAAATAGAAAGAAATTAATCGGACAACTAAAAATATATAGAAAAAATTAGCCGGGCATGGTGCCACATGCCTGTAGTCCCACCTCCTCGGGAGGCTGAGGCAGAAGGATTGCTTGAGCCCAGGAGTTTGAGGTTGCTGTGAGCTAGGCTGACACCACGGCACTCTAGCACGGGCAACAGAGTGAGACTCTGTCTCAAAAAAAAAAATTAAATTCCTTAGTAGAGGTAGTCACATTGTATATATTTAATAGCCGCATATGGGTAGTGGTTACTTAAGAAATAGAACATTTTTCCCATTGGAAAATACATTGGACAGTGCCACTATCTGTACATCATTTCCTACCAGAAGAATATCACTCTGGAAATCAGAACAAAAATGAATTAAAGCTTTCAAGAAAGCTTTGTGGATTTTCCCCCATTCCTTTATATACAAATTGTGAAATACAGGCAAGCAAAAACAAACCAAAAAAAGTGTGTCCATAGCTGTTGATAATCACTGAATGTGTTCTTACTTACACTTGTCGTTATTTTCTCCATGCAAGTAAATACACAATAAAAAATATACAAACAACATTTATTGAGCACTTTCCCTTTACCAGGCAGGAGCTCTTGATCTTCATCATCTTATTTATTCCTCACGGTACTTTTATTCTCCCATAACAAATAGGAGTCTGAGACTTAAAGAGGCAATAAAGCTTGAATAGTTTCTCCCAGCCATCTGATGGCAGAGCCAGTAGAACTCAGGCAGTCTGAGGCTATACTCTTTACACATTAACCACTGTTTTAAAAGTATCTGGTAGTATAGTGTTTTCTGTGTTCTGGTGTCCATCCTTCTCCCCAGCTTCCATTATTCTGTCCCATTAGTGGTACATTCGCTTTTGATATGTCCTGTGCACTGTACACTCTTCCCCCGCTTTATTAGTATTCTAAATAACTAGCCTTCAGAGTAGTGCTTTAGCACCTTGCCTTTTGATTATGTTGACCTGATTCCATATTTCTCTCTCCCTTTTATGATCCCAATTAATTGATTTTAATTCTCCTTTTTGTATTCTTCCTGTGTATTCATTGCTGTCTTCTTATCAAGTGCTAAATTAATGACAGTTATCTTACCATGGTCTGCCTCTTTGGATTCTTGTCACTGGTCCTTTCTGAAGTTTTTTCTGTAGGTCCCATTTAGGGGTCAGTTAGGGACCCTATAAGTAAAAGTCACCTAGTGTATAAAGGAAAACTGTATTTTTTTTGTTTGTGTAATGAATATGGCGATGAGTAATGACATCAGGATGTTGGGTGTGTGCTTGAATAATTCCTTCTCCACCATGAAATTACTGTCTGAGTCACCTTTCTTTGGACTCCCAGTTTACTCAGGTCACTATAAATATAGGATGCTACAGGAAAAAACAGACCCCATCATTTAAAATCATGCTTTTCCTCTGTTGTCTGGTAATTTTTATTAAAGGGTGGTGCATTTTTAGAGGCTCACCAGTATAATAATATACAGTTTCTCAACATCAAATACTGCCATGATAAGATGCAGAATAATTTTCTTGTAATAATAATTAGTGGTTGATGGGCTTAATTTCTTTTAGGTGCTGATATTGATGCGTTGTGTGTTGCACCAAGACATGTTGATCGAAGTGACTTTTTCACCTCATTCTATGATAAGTTGAAATTACAGGAAGAAGTAAAAGATTTAAGAGTGCGTAAATGTTTGGGGTGAAAGGGGAGGAGTTATAAAATTTATTTAGTCATTTGAGTGAATTTTATGGTATAACCATCATTTATTGAGCTGTTGTAATTTGCCAGACCCTTCTAAGCACTTAATGTGTGTGTTCTGATTTTGTTCTTTAAAACAAGCCTAAAATCATAAACTCATTTACAGATTAGGAATTTGAGGCAAACAAAATAAATATAAAGTCATCTGGCCATAGTCACACATCTGATGAGTGGCAGAAATCAGGAATTTGAACCTTGATTTCTGGTCTGATTTCAGAGCCTAGTGTTTTTAAGCTAGTTACTGAGATCGTATTTTTGTGTCAGGTATTAATGCTAAATTATGTTTAAACAATTTAAAGTATCACATTCATTTAAAAGTACTAAACCTAGTGGAGGCCTAATGTGTAGTTTCAGAGACACTACATTTGTTTATTTTTCCTACAGGCTGTTGAAGAGGCATTTGTACCAGTTATCAAACTCTGTTTTGATGGGATAGAGGTAAGGGGCAGTTTAAATTGACAGTTCTTGCTATGTGGTGTTACTAATTTTGATTGATGTAGGGCAAAAACTTGGTTTATTTAAAGTTTATAATTAGTTGGTTGTGATGTTAATAACAAGATTTTTT
>RJWJ010050125.1:0-10023 GCA_004363605.1 Indri indri | reverse complement strand
ATCCTTAATTATTTTGGTGCTCAAATTGTCCAACGTTAGGCCAGTGGCATTGTCTGCAAGACGGTGTCTATGTTGTTTTGATTTTTTAAAAAACACTTTTGTATTTGCTGACACAAGATGTCCCAGGGTCATAATGATTCTTCCCTGCTCCAACCTTGGAATTAGCCATTTGTCCAAGGAATCTTGGTTTCTTTTAGTAGAGAATGATATTTAGACCTTGTGTCAATTTTTTTTATACACAAATATTATTGCTTGTGACTTTTTTGAAATTGGTTTGAACATCAAAAGAGGTTAAAGTTTTTTCACTTCAATATATACAATTTTCTAACTATAAAAGTTATATGTACTTAAATGTATATTATAGAAAATATATACAAACATAGATAAGAGAAATAAAATGTCCCCTTAAACCCACCACTCATGTTGACCACTGTTGAGTGCTAGTGTATTCTGTGTAGCTAAGATCATATCATGTCTGTAGAATTTGGCATTTTGCATTGTCTACATACATAGCATACTGTTTTTCTCCAAGTCATAAAAATTAGACAATTTCAATTTCAGTCATATATTGCTTTTTAAAATTCCTCTTTTCTTTGTCTTTTTTTCTCTCATTATTGTAATATCCTGAAGTAGGAAAAGTTAGTCTACTGGTGGTGAGCTGCTTCTTTTTCTTCCTCTCTCCTTAAAACCCATGATCTTGCCTATCCTCCACCACCCCCTAAATATCAGAGGATATAAAATTGTGGAAATAAATATTAGTATCAAAGACCATGGAAAACATTTATTTTATACAGGTTAATTGTGGGGGGGGGGTTGTTTGTTTTGGGGGTTTTGTTTGTTTGTTTGTTTTGTTTCGTTTTGTTTTTTGAGACAGGGTCTTGCTCTCTTGCCCAGGCTATAGTGCAGTGGCATCACCATAGCTCACTGCAACCTCAGACTCTTGAGCCCAAGTGATCCTCTTGTCACAGCCTCCTGAAATATATGCTTAGTTGCTGCTTGTATATTTTGACTTGTGTGCAAAACTTTCAAACTTTGAGAGCAGGGACCATCTCTGGCTTTCGCTCACCATTGTTTCCACCCTAGTGTTGGGTTTTTCAGCCTCAGCACTATTGAAATTTCAAACCAAATCATACTTTGTTGTGGGGGCCTCTCCTGTGCATTGTAGGTGTAAGTTTAGGAGCATCCCCGGCCTTTACCGTACTAAATGCTAGTAGTAGTACTCTCCCTCCCATAGACTCCTATCCCCATCTTGTGACAATCAAAAATGTCTCCAGACATTGCCAATACCCCGCTGGTGGGGCAAAATTACCAATCATTCCTGGGTGAGACCACCATTCTAGTACAATGCCTGATACATAATAGGTACCCTCCCAAAATACATGATACATAAATAAATATATTTAAGCCACAGCTGGACAGTTAATCATTGGATATTATCTTGTTTTTGTACCACCAATTCCTCTAAATTCTTAGAATTTACAAATTTGATATTGGAGGTATTCAATTGTTGTCACAATCATCTTGTCTTTTAGACGTAGCTTCTGAGTTTTAACTTATCTAGAGCAGAGGATTTAAGGCATTTAGTTATTAAACTACCCTGAAACATTGTATTTGAGGAATGGGTTTTCTAAAGGCCAGAGTATGCAACAATGTGAGTAGTGTATATCAACATTCCCCAACCTTTTTGGCACCAGGGAGTGGTTTCGTGGAAGATAATTTTTCCACATACAGGGGAGGGGGGATGGTTTCGGGATGGTTGTGTACTTTATTTCTATTATTATTACATTGTAATATATAATGAAATAATTATATAACTCACCATAATGCAGAATCTAATGCCACTGCCGATCTGACAGGAGGCAGAGCTCGGGCGGTGATGCAAGCAATGGGGAGCTGCTATACATACAGAGGAAAGGAAGCTTTGCTCACTCACCCACTGGCTCACCCGCCACTCACTTCCTGCTGTGTGGCCCAGTTCCTAAGGGGCCATGGACTGGTACTGGTCCGTGGCCCCGGGGTTGGGGACTGCAGGTGTATGTGTTTGAGTCTTTCAAAGTGCTCAGAGACATAAGAATGACATCAACAGGACAGCAAGATTAGACCATCAGGAAGACTGAATGAGCATGTTGGGGGAAGGGAATATCCTGGGATAGAGTCCATCTGGGGAAAGTACTAGGTCCCAGAGAAGGGAAGGCACAAGCCCTAAGGGTCTTCTCAGTGATTGTGTTAAATAGAGGCCATAAATTGATTAGTAGAGTGGAAGTATTTTAGGAGTTAATTTATACTTGAAATTTTTTGAAAATAACTTCATTGAAATAAAGTAAGTGACATTATGTAATTGCCTTAATTTGTTCCTATGAAGAGGTTGTATTAATACATGGATACTTACAATGTAATTTTTGAAATATTTAAAAGGAAACAGAAAACCAGCATTCAGAACTTAGGTAAGAATACTAAGTTTAAGGTGTAAAATAGTTTTGAAACATTAAATGAAAACTATTAATATATCATCGTGCCTTTATGTTCTTTTAAGGAAGATTGGGATTAATATGTTAGGTTAGTGTTCTTTCTTTCACAACACAATTTCTTTGGGCTTTGATAATTCTTTCTTATAAAGTAGTTACTTAGCACAATTAAAGATTTCATCATGAATATTCCTCACTGGAAAATATGTTTATAACTTTTTGAGGAGGGTACTATTAAGTTTCACGCTTTTTAAGGAAGATATTTTTGTTCTGTAATATTAAGGGTAAGAATGAATGGGACGTCAGTATACAGCAATATTTTTGTTTTAAAGAAAGGAATATTTAATTTTATTTAGAAACACTTTTATAACTAGATTTTTTGCTATTTTAAATTTTAATTTTCTTCAATTATTATAAATAGTACGATGTTCATAGAATTTGTTAAGAAATAAAATAATCAAGCTTTTTATAGAGGCTGAGTGATTTTGAGTATGAAGAGGCTGTTAGTTTCTAAAACTAAGGATAGTAAATGAGCTAATGTTATTCTGGGCAACAAATTTTATAGTGTTATTGCAGGCATATATTTAGTTTATTGCTTTAGAGTGGTAATTGTTTAAACTTTCAGAGCCAATTTAATTATTTTTGTTTCTTTTGAGAGAATAATGCTACAATGTTATTAACCCAAAAGATTCCTAGATCAGATACTTTCTGTAAAGGATTTTATTATGCCTTTTTTTTTTTTTAATTTTCAGTTTTAGCTTTTATGGAAAGGAGACTAGTTTATAATTGTAGATAATTTTTAGTTTCTTTTAGTGGTAAATGATTTCACTCACTTAGAATATGGGATGAAAGGTAATTCTTGAAACTTACAACTAAGCACAAAGTACTTCATGGGAACATTGCAATGAAGTGGCTCAATTTTATTGAGTTTTGCGTGTTGTTATTATGTCTTTATGAAACACTTTATACTTTGGGGGTGATATTGTTGCCCTGTAATCTTTAAACTTTAAGGTCTTTTTCCCCTGAAGTCTTAGGCAATATTGACTACACACATAAAGCTTTACTTTAAAGTGTGGTGCTTTTTCTTTTCTTTCCATTATAAGCACACAGCTTGGAAATTTGTGCAAAATGCTCCTCAGAGCTATCTTATTTGAAAAGTATTAATTTAAAATTTCTATTTAGATGTATTTTTACATTTTTATCAAATTTAAGTGTTTTGATCCGTAAGGGTCACTTTAAAACTGCATTGCCAAAAGTGTAGTCATTAGCAACACTGACTATTTAAGTTTAAATTAATTAGTAAAAATGAAATAAAAGTAAATATTTAGTTCTTCAGTCACACTACCCACATTTCCAGGACTCAGTAGTAGCTACCATATTGGACGGTGTGGATACAGAACATTTCCGTCATTGCAGTTCTTTGGATACACTGCTCTAAAATAGGAGTTCACAGACTATCACCTGTGGGCTCAGTCAGACCCACCACTTGTTTTGTTAATCAAGTGTTATTGGAATACAGCAATGATCATTTGTTTGCATATGGTTCATGGCTACTTTCCGGCTGTAACAGCAGAATTGGGTAGCTTGAACAGAAACCTTATAGCTCACAGAGACTAAAATATTTTCCTTTTATTTTTTTACAGAAAAATCTGACCTCTGCTTTAGAGTATATATATATTCGTAAAGTTAAGGTTGTTTGAACAGCAGAGTTATTATATGCATGGCATATATTACTTGTATAGCATGTTCTACAAGGCACGTTATCATAGTTCAAGATGGGCCAAACCAGCAGAATAGTCAAAAATAGAGTATAAGACCAAACCTAGATTACTAGGCAAGAATAGTCATTCCCTTGTGGGGACAACTAGAAGATAAGTTCTCTGGTAGATCAGTTCCTTTCCCAAATGATGAGAGAGAACTAAAGAAAGAAGAGTATCTGCTAAGACTGAACAGTCAACATACAAGGTGGCAGTCCACTTAAGGTGGGCTGGACAAGTGGGAGGCTTGGCTCCCGGGTGCCAAGAGATCCATCCATGCTGATGGCCCATTGTCACACCTGGGCCATCTGATTGGGAGTTAAGGGATGGAATCTGGAAATAGGACATTACAAGATTAATAAAGTAAGGTGGGGTGAAATATAACCAATATGTTAGATGGAAAAACCTTTCAATTTAGACTTAACTAGGAATTTATTCAAAAATATTTGATTCACTAACAGAGTATTGACCTTCTAAATTTTGATTGATTGGATCATTTTAGTGTTTTTATAGTACTCTTTTATCTTGAGGAGTATACAAGAAGTGTTGTCTCTGGATGACATGTGAAATACTTTCAATCCATTCTGTTTACTATTTTACCTACAATTTTTAATACTGTGTTAAACCTTGCAACTGGAACTGTTCCATTTTGGTGGCACATGTGCTAATTTTCTGTGTTTAGCTTATAGTTTTTTTTAATAGAAGCCAAATTGTTATGATGCGTAGGTTGTACCCCAGACCAATTTATCTTTGAGGATTCTGTTTTATTTTTTAACTCTGTTTTTTAACTTACCTAGTTTTCATTAGTTGATTTTAAATTGTAAATTGTAGTGCAATGTACTAAAAGTTAGCTTTTGACGGTGGCCTAATAGAACTGTCTTTGCTACTCTTTGTTATGTTCCCAGGTTTAGGCTAACAAAGTTTCTTATTCTGAGTGCCCTTGCTTCTCTCAGGACAGGGCTTTTATAAGGGCTCAGGAAGTACCTTATAAAGGCTAACCCTCACTGCAGCAGATTATAGAGGAGCGTGAAGAGCTAAATTTAGAGGAAAGCCAAGCCTCTGCCACAAATAGTAACAGCTAAAGGATAGATACTTTCTGTAAGCAGAATATCTTCATTTAGTCTTTCACTACCAGTGGGTGAGTTTTTCCTTTGTTTTTGTTTGTTTCAATTTTTGGTGTTATTTATATCAAAATCTTTGAGTACATTTGTATGTTTGCATGTTATTATGTTATCTTCCACATGGAATATATCAAGGGTGCGAAAAATAAGTGCACATAACTGGGCTATGAAGAAACAAACTTTTGTGCTTAGAAGTAAACTAAGTATAAAAGCTAAAGGTTTTGAAAATAGAGTAATTCTCTCATATGCTGTTGTTTGGTGGTAATTCTTCATTAACAGAAAAAATGGAAACAAAGTGTAAAGAAAGATAAAGTTAATTAGAGAATTCCAAGAGTTTGTATTCTACACCCCAAAATAAAACTTATAGAGGGACTCACACTTTAAAATTTTGTAAATTTACAAAATAAAAACATCTTTAGCTGGGGTATGGTGGCATGCACCTATAGCCCCAGCTACTCAGGAGGCTGAGACAGGAGGATTGGTTGAGGCCAGGAGTTCAAGGACAGTCTGGGCAACATAATGAGATCCTGGTCTCTAAAAAAACAAACAAATAAAAACATCTCTGGCAGAGAGTAACTCCTTGCTTACATGTTCACCTGCTGAAGAAGTTTCAGGCTAGCTGAGCTCTATTTTTATTATTGCATCATGGTACAGGATCCAAGCTCTTGACAGATATTTTTCTTTGCTAACATAAGAATACATTTTGTATATTTCTTATACTGTGGAAGTGGGGAGACAAGGAGGGAAACTTTTGCACCAATACAGTCAGTATTTGCTGATCCCGAGTGAGTGTTGAAAATGCCAATAGGGAAATTTCTGAAGAAAAGAGTTTTGCAGTGAATATAAATAATGTGTTAGAAGCTCAATTTCCAACACCCATCAAATGAAATGGGACTTCATTGATTAAGTTTATAGCATTCGTAACTAATTTCTGTATGTGGCCATTGCACTGTACACACAGATCGATCAGTTACTTTCTCTACCCTCCCAGTCTGTGCTTCTGTTGCTTCAACTATGACATTGTATTGCAAACGTTTGGGTTTTATCCCTCCCACTGGGTTCCTTGAGGGCATGGGTTCTGGCTTAATGATCTTTGTATCTCAAAGCATGATGTATTAAGTTCCTTTTACTTTATAGGACTGATAAAAAATAATTATCTACTCAAACCATGTAATAAATTACTTTTTGTGCTTACTTTATCTTTAATTAGTTTCGTTTTTAAAATAAAAAATAATCAATTTGAAGTTTTCAGTGATAGACAGATTTTTTTTATGTGAAGCTATAAGTTTCTCTTCTTTCATGGGAGGGAAGGAAGATTTGATACATAAATTAAATAATAGTTTTTCCATGTTCTTAAGGATTTTTAAAGAACTTTGGGAGGTAATTAAATAATGTACTTAAATACTAACAGTTTTCTTGATTGTTTGATGGTGTAAGTAATTGACAAAATCTAGACATTTTTAATCAATTTCTAAAAGCTTTGAAAAGTAATAGCATCCTTGAATAATGTACATTATCTGAAATGTTTGGCCTTCATAATTTAAGCAATGTAGACATATTTTCAGTTTATAATATTTATGCCAGCAAACTTATTTATTCTCAATTGTTAAGAGGTCTTGTGGAGCAGGTTTTATAGTTTTTAAAAAAGATAATTTATTATATTTTTAATTGTATATTAAATCCGGTGGAAGAATATAACGTACCCATATCCCCATCCACTGCAACAAACAAAAATTTAAAAATTTGTTAACAGTTTCTTGTCTCCTTCTTAAATTTTTCTTGCATAGAAAATCATATGTTATATACATCCCCTTTTTAACCAAGTACTTAACATTCTTTTATTCAACTTGCTTTTTCCCGCTAACAATATGCCTTGAACATCTTTCCTTATCAATGCAGCAGCACTGACAAGTATTTATTAAATGCTTAAACTTTGCTCAGTATTTAGGTGCTAAAGATATAGTATTTAGTAAAATCTACAAGGTCCCTACCCTTTTGGAGGTTACACTCTCATGGGGGAAATAGACCACAAATAGATAATAATAAAATATCAGGTACTGCTAAAGCTTCTGGAGAGAAATAAAGCGAGGTAAAGACAGAGGGTGATAGGGGGGTGAAGTTGTCATGGGGATGGTCAGGGAAGGCCTCTCGGAAAAGGAGGCATTTGAATGAATGCAGGAAGTAAGGCATGTGGGCAGCCGGGAAGATCCTTCCCAAAAGAGAGACAGGTACAGAACCTCAGAAACTGGACCTTGCCTGGCCTGTTGGAAGAAAAACAAAGAGGACAGTGTTTCTGGAACTCAGTGATGGGAAGAGGTGTGGGTTGAATATGCGCACATAATCAGAGAGGTTGTGAGGGCCAGGAATGTAATAATAGTTACATCTAATTCATTCTTTCATAATGGTGTTCCATTTGGTGGCTAAATTATACAGACTCGTGTTTATGGACATTTCACTTTCCATTTCTTTATATATCCAACAATGCTTCAAATCAGGCCTATTACACATACCCATACACAGGTATATTTGCATTCTTATATGGGCATAACTGTAGAGTAAATTCCCAGTAAGGTATTGCTAGTCTGAGATCATGTATGTGTGAATATTTCCAGACCCTCACCAAATGCTTCCCAAAAGTCTCACATGGAGTTTAACCTTTATGCCAAAGTGGATGTCTGGTGGTTTTCCCTAGGTCTTTTGCCAGCACTGAATATTGGTAAACTTAAAATTTTTTGCTAGTCTGATAGTCTAAATTAGATCTCATTTTAAAATTATATTCAGTTATGGGTGAGGTCGAACATATATTTATTAGCCACAGATTTTTCATATGAACTGCTTGTTTGAAATACATAATCTTTTTTTGTTTTGTTTTCAGAAATTTTATGAATAAGCATCAGAAGCCAGTGCTAACAGGCCAGCGGTTCAAAACTCGGAAAAGGGGTAGGTTGCATTTTGTGTTGGTGGGTGTGTGTTTAAATTTCTAATGAAAATGTGAAATCGGAGGAGAAGAATTCGAATGATCCCTGTTTTCACGTAACCTCACTAATTCCACTAATTTGGAGTCTGAATATAGAATCTGAAGTTGTGCATTTGAGCCCTCAAATTGCCAGTTATTTAGGTGTTTGATATTGGACAAGACTATGTACGAAGACTATTTACGAAGTGGGGATAGTTATTTCTGTTTACGTTACTCTGGTAAAGTTACAAAGGCAATTGGTAAACTTTACCGGATTTGACATCAGTATTTATATTTGGTTTTTGCTTTCTTTGTTGTTTTGAGAAAGTTTTGATGGCAAAGATGGTAAAACTAAGAGAAAAGTAAATTAGGGAGTTAGATATCGAAGGTTTTTTTTACTTTTTGAGAAATTAGGAAGTCAAATCTACTGCCCTAAATACCCTTAAAACTCATGATATTTTCAAGTGTCTTTTATTATAGAGAGAGTAGTAATAGACCCAGTTTGATGACTGATAAAATTTCTATTTGTGTGACTTCTTTTTTTTATGTAATGTTCATCTTACTGTCCTTTCTGTATAAAGAACATTTTAAACATGGTTTTATGTTTACTCAGTTTTGCATAATCATATAGAGATTCTCTTAGATAAAAGACTAGTTGAACTGAAACTCAATAGGGAAAATTTCAAAGAGGAAACATGGTGTAAATTAAGTTAAATAACATTGAATGGAGTGACTGAGAAATATTTAAGGAAGTATCATGTGTAAAATGAACGATGTTGAAGCATAATCCCATGTAATGATCTGTGAGTACCAAATGGTTTGATTGATAAACCATTTTTGTATGCCTTTGGCATTGCCGGTGCTCAGGCAGCATCTGTATCCTACGTTCTCTTGCAATGCTGTGTCCACTTAAGTAGCAAGTCGTGTAGAAAGAAAAAAAGTCCCTATACAAGGATACAGTACATCATTTGGATCATAAGAGTTTGCAAGAGTCACCAGATAGACTGAATTTAACTGTGTGCTGCCTGCCAGAAAGCTTCAAGTTTACATATACACATACACACAACACACACAAATAAAAAATGTAAAAGTAACCAGAATATGGTTATTTTGTACAGTATTTCTGTCTTGCACTCTCCTTTTTCTTTTCTTTTTTTTTTCATTCCTGGCTCATCCCCATAAGGTGAATAAGTACAAATATAGCTGAGCCACCTCCATTTCATCCTCATCTTAGTGTTACAAATTGTGTCCCTACTCCGGTTCCCCACTGAAATCTGAAAGCAGATATCAAACAAAAGGTGCTAACCAGAATGCATTCATTGTCCCATTGTTCAAAGCAGTGTTGAGGGGAAAATGACGTGGATGATTTCAAAAGGACTTATCAGTAATGAACAATATAGTTCAGAAACCTATTTACAGTTAAGGTATTGTGGGACCTAGTAATGCGATAATAGTTAATATGTGCCCGACCGTGAGGCGCAGAAAGGTTTTCCACTGCCTGCCCACTGAGGGAACGTGTTAATCTCAGACCTGGATCTCCAGCTCAAGTGGCTTTATTAGTGTGACGCTGATTCACTGTAACTGAGCTGAGAGCAAGAAAGGGCCCAAGAATGTATTGCACAACAGCAGATGTGATTCAACAAATAAACTGGCCCTTAGCGTCTGTCTTCAGTTTAGAACAGGAAAGGTTTTCTCTCGTGAACAGGTTTGCCTCTGAATCATTC
>RJWJ010050124.1:0-10017 GCA_004363605.1 Indri indri | reverse complement strand
GTGGAGGATCCCGCACAGACTGACTTGGGTTCCCTTCAGGGTTCTTTTGTGTATGTTTAAATGAGCCAGAAAAGTACCAAGGGGCATTTTTCTCTTTAATCATCTCTAATGAAACACATTGCTTGCTTTTCCTTTGAATTTGTTTTTTTGTTTAAACAACTTCCTTGTTTGGAATCTAGATAAGAAATAAAAGATTCCCATCGTTGTGCTTAATGGCTACAAAGTAGTGATAATTGTACACTGGTTCATAAAGTCATGTTGCCCATGGTCATAATTTTGGATAACAGGAACCACTAGTAAGCTTTTTAGGAAATGGTAAAATTTTGATCCTTGATACAAGGTCTTTCTAGGTTTTAGCTTCTTGAGATCAAGAAGAGGCCTACTGAATAGAAGCTTTTGGTTTCCAGGGTTTAAACCATCTTTATGGCATCAAGTTTTTTCTGATGAAGTGCAGTCAGCTTAGTTTATATTAATTGAATGGTATCTCAAGGGAGACTTGTCTGAAATCTTTAACAAATACTTAAACAAGAAAATCCGTTCACTTTTCTTAGAAATGTACACTGGAAGGAACCCTTAGGGGTCATTTGGTCCATCCCCCGGCCTCTGAGCAAACTTGACGTAAGCTTCCCGAAGGTGCAGCTGTCCTGCAGGCGGTTTTCTGCAGGGTGCCGGCCAGACGTGAGGGAGGGAGCAGGCACCAGGGAACACACCCAGGGCGCTGCTACCTCCCTTGCGTGCGTCAGAAAAGCACAGCAGTGCATTTAGGAGTTATGTTTCTGTGCTACCTCTAATGATCTAGCGCCTTCTTTCCCAGGTTGTGCAAACCGAGGAGGCCCCTAACTCCCCTCCAGGGCCAGCGAGAACCCCACGCTGATGGCGACCAGCTCGGCGTTCACACTGGGCACCCACAGTTCCTCGTTGTTTCTGACTAGTTGTCAGCAATGTCCCCTTTACAATATTGCCTTTGCTATGGTGCCTCTACCTCAGCCACGAAGCCAGCACACACGGCTGCCAGTGCACTGGCCACGCAACCAGTGAAGCGTGATCCGCAGGTAGACGGGACATCAGCGTGAAGCGCACAGGCCGGGCCCCCTCCGGCCGTCACCCCACGGACACCGAGAGCGGCCCTAATGCACAGGGTGGTCGGAGGCTCCACGGAGCAGCCAGCTTTGCCCACTGGGAAACCTGCTCAAGAAGGCCCAGCTCACTCGCTGCTCCAGCCCAGAGTCCTTTGTGTCCTTCTCTGCGTCTCTCTGCAGGATTTGAGGTCACTGTGAAGGCCAGTGAAGTCCCGGAAAAGTCGCCGGCAGCTGCTGACCAAATTGTTGCTGCTGCCACCTGTGAATGAATATGGCATCTGGAGAGTTTTCTTTGGGAATTAGATTATGTTTCCCCGATCAATAGCTGCTTCTTCATTGAATCTTCCCGAGGATGATAGCAAGCTAGGGAGAGAGAGAAAAATAAAAACAGCTTTATGAGACCTGCCCTATTTTCTGCTCGCTCAGGTCTCTCCCACCCGCACGCAGGGGCTGGGTGGATGTCCTCATTCCGATTTCTGCCCCGCGATTCTGCCACCGCGCATGGCTGCCGGGCGCGGTCTTGCCAGGCCTTGTGGCCAGGGAGGATGGACAGCTGGCTGGCAGTGGGCGGCCTGTCCTGAGGCTGGGTCCAGCTACAGCAGCGACGCCACCGGCTCCCGTCCAGGCCCGTGTCCCGCGTGGCAGCGGTGGCGGCATCTCCACAGGCAGCGGCTGTGTCTGACCCGCCTTCCTACTGCTGTCTGGTGCTTACACCCCGCCACATGCATGCAGCGCTCAGTGCGTGTTTTTGGAACCAAAGCAAACTGAAACTGCGGTTATGGTGGAATGTTTAAACACCTTGAGAACATCCAGACGCACCACAGGCCAAATATCGCCCCGATACGCGACTCCACACTAAACCTCGTCCCCAGTCCCGGCGTGGGAACGTGCTTGTCAACATTTCCCTTTTAGCTTCTCAGGCAGAATCTCCTCGACACCCCTTTGCACGCTGACTTTGAAAATTGTTTGTTAGCAATGTGTCAGTTTGCCTGTTTGCCAGGAGATCAGAGGCTGAAAAAGGAAGTTCTTACTGATGCACAGACAGATGGTTCCCACTGACACACAGACGGCACCTTGCGGAGGTCCCAGGGCCTCACGGGAGGGCAGCGCCACAGCCCTAGGGGTCCTCGGTTTGGGGCTTCCATTTGTTCTCATCCTCCATGAAGACATTTAAAAACTCGCATCTCGGTATGGTCTTCAGGATTGTTTGCCTAAATCTGGGAGCACAACTGCGCCGGGAGATGGGGAAATGCAGTCTGCGCCGACAGCTGCCGGCCACCGCCGGTGCGGTTGGACGTGCCATTTGCATGACAAGTCTGCTCGGCTCTGTGCCCACCAGAAACTTTCAAAAAGCCAGTGCTCTAAAATGCTGGCTTGGCGGGGAGAGATGAGTAATTTAAAGGAAGGTATCATGTGATATTATGTGTCGTCAGTCACACAAAGTACAGCTTCCCGACGCTCTATACCTTTTCCAGGACTCACTGTGCTGTTTGAATTCAGGCTAAATTTGGGGCTGTTTATTTACCACGTTTCTGCGCAGTAGGGTCACAGCATGCGCGCAGTAGGTGAGTGCGTGGCGCACAGACCACTGACCCGCCAGTGCGGCCCTTCCTCCTGGCTGCCTTGGGCTTTTAGTGATGAGCAGACATTTCTGCAGTTTGGGACCGATCGCGTTTTCCCAAATAATGTTGCTCCCCCAGGGATGAAGAATGGGGGGCCCCAGGACCCCGGGGTTAATCTGATCACTCCTTTGAAAAAAACATTTTATTGCATTTTTTATTTATTATTTCTTCATCTCAGAGCTACGCACCTTCTGCCTTAGGAGAGATGCTCTGCCGGGTGGCGTCACGGCCTGGCCTGGGGCATTTCTTTATGACAATATCCTTCCAGGGTTCCGAGCCCGCAGGGTGCAGAAGCACGGTTTCAAATTCTGCCCTTGAAACATGGATTAAGTGATGTTGCTAATACGTATTTGTCCCTGCGCTGTCAAACATTTCACTGCTTCTGGAGTCTGCAGACAGCTTAATAGCCAGGTCCTCTGTCAACGTTACTGCGGCTGTGTCTCCCTTGCTTTAAGACGCTGTGGAAATTTATGGCGCCATAGGTGTGGAATGATACCTAGTTAAGAACAGCACCTGGTTATGGATATATCACCACAACTCACTGACTTCCACAGTGACCACAGGAAATGGTCGGACTTCGCTTTCCAACAGGCGCCGGCCTGGTGTGGGAGGGGGCGCCTGCCCCGGCCCTCCTCACAGCACCACTGGGTGTGGAAACGGGGTTCACTGACCTTTGACCTCCTAAGATCGAGCTGTTGACAGCTCCCCACCTGTACTCCTGCCCCCAAATGAACGTTTTTCAGAGGAAAAAAAATGCAGATAAAGACTGAGGCCTGGCTCCCCAAGCAGGTGCTGTGTTTCTTCATGGGGGAGGGATGGGACACTGACCCATGGCTGGGGACAGGCTATAAAACGAGCATGTCCCGAAAGGGTCTCTAGAGCCCACCCTATAACTAGAGGGTCTCTTTCAAACAGCCAAGAGGGTATTTAATGCATTTTAACGTCTTGAATTTCTGTCTACAAATCCACACTGTTTTAAGTCTTCGCCTACCTGTTCTTCCACCTATTAATTCAAGTCCGAATTAATTCTTTTTCAAGGACATTTCAACTCATGTGGTATTTCAAAGTCCCAGTAGGGTGGAGTCAGAAGAGACATTGAAAATGAGGATATTTAAGCCTTCAGACGACTGTGTAAGCTCCAGGTAAGAATCAATATTTTGAGAGCTTGTCTGAATTTGTCTTTCCATTTCTAAGCAATTATACCTGGACTTTTTTCCCTGAAATCTTTGTTTATTTGTGCCTTTTAACTACACATTTCTAACTGGATACTGTAGGAAGGTGGCCGTCATACTACACTTCTCAGTGTGGGCACCACTAATGCCAGTGACTGAGCTCCTGCGTTGTTTTGGGTCATATGACAGGCTGAGTAGACGTGAGGCTCTTTGAAGACCAGGGAACATGAAAACTTGTCATACGTGCTATTAAATATTTTTCTTTACCTTTATGTCTTTTCACCAAAGGTACTTTATTGATTCTTTCAATCTTTCATACCACAGCATGCACTGAGTACTTACCGTAAGCAAGGCATGGAGTGTGTCGCTGCGTTTCTGATTATGTTGGTGCGGGTGTGCTGACAACCTCGCCGTAGCTACTCATAGGGGTCACTGAAATCCAGCCCATGCCAAGGCCAGTCCTGTTTCCTCCGTCCCCAGGGCTGGTCCTTATGGCCCTCGTTTGTGTGGGGAACGTCCTCCTCCGTCCATTGTCCACGCTCAGAACCTTGGACTTGTTGTAGGTCTCCCCACTGTCTCCCAGCAGGTGCATAACATGAATCCATGTTAATTCTTCCTGATCAATGTCCCTAACATTAAATCCACCGACACTGCCCTCAGTTAGACTCATCAGCACAGATTTCCAGAATATTCTGCAGACTGTAGCCACGCTAATTTTCATTTACTGCTTTCGTCCTATCATTCCCCTAGTAAAAATTTCCAAAGGCTTTCTCTTGCTTATGAGATAATATTTAAAGCTCTTTGTTTAGAATCCAAGGATCTTGTTCTGCCCTTGTTTATAGTGACTTCAGCCTAACATCACGGAAATGACATTGCTCTCGAATAACTTTTAAGCCATGATGTCTAAGAGAAGGAAAAAATAGCTAATTAAATGCTGCTGATAGGGTTTCTATTTCTACATCTTTGTTTTGGTAAAAATATTTTAGTGAGACTTTTGGTTATGCAAAGCTTCTGCTTATTAAAGAAAGAAGTTGAAAAGACAGAGAAATTACACTGCCTGATACAGTGGCATATTTCGGAGCTTCCACTGCGGATGGAGCTGCATTTCTGCTGGGCACAGATGCTGCACCAATTCCCCTGAAGTCCCAGAGTGACCTGCAGAAGACTCCCAGCGGTCCAGAGGGATGGCGAACACAATTCAGGGAACCTGGAGACATTCGGGATTCCCAGAGAGGCTGAGCTTACTGCAGTGCCAGGGGGCTGAGGTTGTTGTAATTTATAAAATAAAGGGAACTGTAGCTGCTGGAGGGCTCAGGCATCTGCAATGCATGGATTAGATGATCTTGCTAGTTTTTCCTTCCATGTACCGTTCACTGTAGCCGGGCCATGTGTGTGCTCATTTGTGGACATGTCTATATGCCTAACCCAGCCCCACAGCCTTCTATAATCGGCATTAATCCACTCATGAAGGTGGAGCCCTCATGACCTAAACACCTCCCGTCAGGTGCCACCACCCCACACGGCTGCCGTGGGGATTGAGTTTCCAACATGATGCTTTCTGGGGGACACCTTCAACCACAGCACTTCCCAGTCCATGACCACCACTGCTCTCAAATTTCCCATTTGTTCTGTTCCTACCTGTGGCGGGCACACACTAAGGTGATCTCCCATGTGGCGAGCCCTGTGTAGGTCCTATCTCTGGAGTGTGCTGGATCCTGTGACTTGCAAAGACAGCTTGGCAGTGCTGTTGGGATGCCATCCCTTGACTAGGCGACTCTGTACAAGGCTCTGTCTTGGCAGGTTGGAGAGAGAGATGCTCCCGCTTGCCCTGAAGACAGAAGCTCCCACATGTGAGATGACCACGAGGAGGTCTGGGAGGAGGCCATGTGGCAAGGAACTGAGAGTAGCCCTGTACAATGGCCAGCAGGGAAACAGAAATCTTTGGCTTCCAACCGCGGGGAGTTGTATTCTGCCAGCAACCGCATGGGCTTGGAAGAGGACTTCAAGCTCCAGAAAGAAATGAAGCCTGTTTGATGCTTGGTTGAGGCCTTGTGAGACCCTGAGCTGAGAACCCAAGTAAGCTGCGCCCAGATTCCTGCCCCCTGCAAACTGCAAGGAAATAAATGTGTGTTGTTCTAAGCTGCTACATTTGTGATAATTCGTTCTGAATTTGAGGTAGCCTGAAAAAGATATCCACATGCTAATCCCTGGAATCTGTGAATGTGACCTTATTTGGAAAAAGGGACTTTGTGATGGGATTAAATTGGGGATCTTGAGATGAGGACATTTTCTTGGATTATCCTGATGGTCCCAAAATATTAAAAAGAAGAAGTCCTTCTAGGAGGGAGGTAGAGGGAGATGTGAAAGACAGAAGAGGAAGCAATGTGACCACAGAACTAGAGGCTGGAGTGATGTGGCCACGAGTCAGGGAAGATGAGCAGTGACCAGACGCTGAGAGAGGCAAGGCACAGATACTCCTCTGGAGCCTGTGGGGGGCATGGCCCTGCCCATGCCTTCATTTCGGCCCACAGATGCTAACTTCAGACTTCTGACCTCCAGACAGTAAGAGAAAAATTCCTGTTGATGAAGCCACCAAGTTTGTGGTCATTTGTTACAGCTGCCACAGAAAACTAACACAGCATCGGAAGATAGCAGATACTTGCTAATAGTCACAATGTGGTGAGCACTGAGCAGAAAACAAGAGCTGGCAGGATAGAGAGATGAACAAAGATTCAGCTGAGGGAAAAGTGATCGGAATTTGAGCCCTCATATGCCTCACGTGGGGGAGGAAAGTTGGGAAGTGCTCTGGTCCATCAGCACAGAGCCCAAACCCACACCCTAGGAGTAATGTTACACCCTAGAAACAAATGCCATTTCTTAGAGGTAAATATCATGCACTAGGGATACACAAAATAATCAAATTGGTATTCCAGACCCGAAAAATACAATACGTGAAACTGAGAATTGGATGGTTTTAATGGCATACTAAACTTGATAGAAAACAGACTTAATGAGCTACAATAAACCAAACTTAAAAGCAAAGAGAAAAATAAAACAAGTGAAAAATTAAAAAGAAAACCTAAGGGACGTGAAATAAAGTCTAAAGGTCCAATATATGTATAATTGGAGTTCCAGGAAAAAGCAATGGAAGATACTGGAAAAGAAGCAATATTTGAAAAACAAAAGGGCTGAGAATTTTTCAGAACTGAAAAATTGAACATTAACCTACAGATTTAAGAAGCTCAACAAAACTCAGTTGCGATAAACATAAAGAAAACCATGTCCGGGCACATCAGACTCAGTGCACTAAAAACCAAATAAAAAAAGAAGAAACTAAAAGTAGCCAGATTTAGAGGACACAAGGTGACAGCGGTAAAATTTAAAACTGATTTTTTCAACAAAAGGTATGGAAGCCAGAAGATAATAGAATGATGTGTTTAAAGTGTGAAAAGTAGAAAAAATCTACATATAAAAGTTTATAGTCAGAGATATCATTCTTCAAAAATGAAAAAGCAACAACAACAACAAAGAATTCAGTTAGACAAAAGTTGAAAGAATTTGTCACCAGCATAAGGAATATTAAAGGTAGGTCTTGAAGCTAAAATAAAATGACTTCAGCTTCCAGTCTCTAAATTTCAAAATATACCACAATGCTGTTGTAATCCAAACATCATGGCACTGGCATAAAAACAGACACATTAACCAATGGAACAAGACAGAAAGCCCAGAAATAAACCCAAGTATTTATGGTCAATTGATTTGCTACAAAGGTGCCAAGAACACACAATGAGTAAAGGACAGTTTCTCCAATAAATATTATTGGGAAAACTGGATATCCACATGCAGAAGAATGAAATTGGACCCTTATCTCATACCACAGACCAAAATTAACTCAAAATGGTTAAAAGATTGAAGCATAGAACCTGAAAGGGTAAAGCTACTAGAAGAAAACATAGAAGAAAATCTCCAGGACATTGGTTTAGCCAATGATTTCTTAGATATGACCTTAAAAGCTCAGGCAACAAAAGCAAATATAGACAAAAATAATGACATCAGACACAACGGTTTCTGCATAGCAAAGGAAACAATCAACAGAGGGAAGAGAGAACCTATGGATTGAGAGAAAATATTTGAAAACCATACATCCTGATAAGGGGCTAATATCCAAAATATATAAGGAACTAAAACAACTCAACAAGAAAACAAATAACTTGATAGAAAAATAAACTAAGGATCTGAACAGACATTTCACAAAAGAAGAGATGTGAATGGCTAACAGATATATTAAAAAATGTCCAACATCTCTAATCATCAGGGAAATGCAAATTAAAACCACAATGAGCTATCACCTCATACCTGTTAGGATGGATATTATTGAAAAGATGAAAGATAACAAGTGTTGGTGAGGATGCGGAGCAGGGGGAGCTCCTGCACACTGTTGGTGGGAATGTAAATTGGTTTAGCCATTATGGAAAACAGTCTGGAGTTTCCTCAAAAAACTGGAAGTAGAATTGCCATATGATCTAGCAATCCCACTTCTGGGTGTATATCCAAAGGAATTGAAATCAGTATTTCAAAGAGATACCTGCACACTCATGTTCATTTCAGTATTATTCACAATAGCCAAGATACAGCAGTGACCTGAATGTGTATCAACGGATGAACAGCTAAAGAAAATGTCATTTATACACAATAGAATGCTATACAGCCTTAAAAAAGAAGGACATTCTGTCATTTGTGACAACATGGATGGAACTAGGGGATGTTGTGCTAAGTGAAATAAGCCAGGAACAAAAAGACAAATACTGCCTGGCCTCACGTATATGTGGCATCTAAAAAGTTGATTTCACAGAAACGGAGTAGAAAGGTAGTTACCGGGGGCTGGGGGAGGGGGAGGCTGGGGAAAAGGAAGATGCTGATAAAAGGGTGCCGTGTCCCAGACTGAAGGAACAAGTTTTAATGATCTATCGCATTGCATGGTGACCCACAGTTAATAATAATATCCTATATAATTCAAAATTGTTAATAGGAATAGATTTTTAACTTTCTTAGCACAAAAAAATAAATTGGTAAGTTTATGGTGATTAGCTCAATTGAATCTTTCTATTATGTATACATAGATCAAAACATCATATTGTGCCTTATAAATATGTACAAATATTATTTTTCAGTTAAAAATTAATAGATAGCAAATAAAAGATTTAAAAAAAAATGACTCCACATAGAAAGGTAACACTGCAGAAAGGAATGGGATCTGCCAGAAAGGATGAATGCATCGACTTTCTGAAACAACTTATGTAACACTACCTTGTGTAGTTTATGATATATATCCCCCCACAGACATTCGTGTGTATGTATGTATATAAAATATGTAGAGTATATGTCAAAGCTCGTGCAGAGGACCAAAGAGGAGCAAAGGCATGGAGCAACTGCAGGGTGCCCACGGTGTCTGAGCAGTGGTACATTAGCTGGTTAACAGTGGACGGTAGTAAGTCAAGCGCCTTTTGTAAGCTCTGGATCTCTAGGATAACCACTAAAACCATAATTTTAAGATATATACATTAAAAGCAAATAGAGGATTTGGATATTAATAATTTGCTGAATGAAGGTCATGCCTCCGTGGGAAAGTTGGAAAACAGGAGGAGGTGGGGAGTGGTACCCGGGGTGGAGGGAAGACAGAGAAACGCACCTGCGGGAAGGAGGCTGCGGGAACTCGCTTTGGTTCTGCGGCATCTTCTCTGCGAAATCGCAGCAACGTCGCACGCAGGGAGGGAGCAGTGGAAGCCAGGCTGCGGGCGTGAGAGGAGTGGGAAGAGATTGGAAACGGCGTTGAATGGAATGAAAGAAATGCTTTTTTTCATTGGTCGACTAAAAAGATGGTAGCTGGGATTAGAAAATATGATTACCCTGCAAACAATGCCCTTACTTTGGGACTTTCTCCCAGAAAGGCCAGGCGGACGGGAAGGAAGGCAAACGATTGAAGGAAAGGGCTTGCTGGTGTCTTGGTCTGATGCGCGCTCGCGGTGGGAGGACAGCAGGAACAGCTGTGAGCGGGTCAACTGGAACCTCGTTGAATGAATGGCGTTTTCTCCTTCGGACGGAAAGGGAGTTGAGACCTGGAAGTGGTGTTGCTAGAGTAATAAG
>RJWJ010050123.1:0-10012 GCA_004363605.1 Indri indri | reverse complement strand
GTCTCATCATTTCCCTGACATCTGGATCCATAAACAGATTAAAGCCCAGAGGATGTCTCAGGACTTTTGTAACAAAAGATAAGTGGGAGTAAATGTATAATGTATACATGCATTTAAAAAACACACTGTCCTTTGAGGCTATGGCAGTTGTTACAATGTTTCCCAATACTTTCACTCCCTAAAGCAACACCTTGTTCTTCCCAGTAAGCAAAAACAATGTTCGAATTGATAGTCACCCATGATCTTTGTCATTTCAGACAATAGAAAATAAAATTCAGAGTCTAGAGTTACTCTTTGGCTTTTACAATTGCCAGAGGAAGAGAAAAGTATGAGGATATAAATAACAATTACAAATATATGTCTAGCTTCTATTATGTGCAAATCACTCTTCTAATTGCTTTATATATATAAAATCATATATATGATTTAAATGATATAAATCATTTAAAAATACTTACGTAATCCACTTTGATAAGGATAACAAATGACATCGGATATAGATCTGAATTATAAATAACTTTTTTAATACATGTTGAATCTGGATTTTTCTTCCTCATTGCCTCTGAAAAGAAAGTTAACAACTTATTCCTTGATTATTCTGCAAAATCTTTGTGCAAGTCCATAAATCTTTTGATATATGCGTGTTCTAGAGTAGCCATAGCAATAATCGTAACAGTTGACATTTTTAAAGCACCTTGGAGGTTATACAGTAAAGTATATCTCCCATATAATCATTTTCATTTCTAACAATACACTTCCAGGAAGACAAGATGAATATTAATTTTCTGCTTTGCATATTGGAAACCTGCAGCTCAGAGAAGGTAACAAATTGCCCAGGGCCAATGCAAGCCGTGCAAAGCCAAGCCTGTCTAACCGCACGTCTCCGTGCTCTTTGCTCCATGCCGCAGACTCAGGCTAGCATCCCTTGAGGTGAGTCATGGTTCTTCGGCATAAATTTCTCATCCATGGAGTTCACAACCTCTTTAATTTAGTGGAATATTCCACTCTGTTAAAGAAAGCAGTATAAAATGCTGGGAGTTTCATGCAGTCTCCTGAGCAGCCATGAAACTGTTAAGCAGTTTCTTCATCTGGAAAATGAAGAGTGTAGGTACCTGATATCTAAGGTACTCTGAGTCCGATCAGCACATAGTAGGCCCTCAGATAATTGTTTAATGGATTCTATTATATTGTTAATATTTCTGACTTTGTCTTTACTACAACCTTGGCTATAGCTGAATGAGGAAGGAACCGAGGCTAGAGAAATATCCAAGTTGATTTTGAAGGACAAATAAATAGTGGTCTTAGTGGTCTCCAAGGTGAACAAAAGTGGTCCAGATAGAGTGAACAGCTAGCAGTACAGACATGTGAAACAGTGCGGTGTGTTAAAGGAAAGCTAAACTTTCAAAATCGTAAAATACAGAGCACAGGGAAGGTAGTGCTAAATGCTAGAGGTAAAGGGGGGACCAGGAATCCTCCCCTGAGTACAGGTTCCCCTTGCAAGGGTCCAAAGTGGAAAGGGGAGAGGCCTCAACTTAAATCAAGATTGGAGTTTTTCATTATTACACGAGGTGGACATTTTTGATTACTAAATTGAGATTGTGTTTTTCTACCTAAAGTGATCACAGTTGCCTTAGTCTGCTTGCATTGCTATAAAGGAAATTTCTGAGACCGGGTAGTTTGTAAAGAAAAGAGGCTTATTTGAAGCTCGTGGTTCTACAGACTGGGCAAGAAGTGTGGCGCCAGCATCTCCTCTGGTGAGGGCCTCAAGACGCCTTTGCTCATGGTGGAGGGCGAAAGGGGAGCCGGTGTGTCTCATGGCAAGAGAGAGAGCAAGAGAAAGAGGAGGGGCTGCCCTCTTTAAAACAACCAGTCCTCACAAGAGCTAATAATAAAGCAAGAACTCACTCGTTACCACGGGGAGAGCACCAAGCCATTCTTGAGGAACCACCCTCATGACACAAACATCCCCCACCAGGCCCCACCTCCAACATTAGGGATCCAATTTGAACAGGAGATTTGGAGGGGACAAATATGCAATCTATATCAACAGTATTTTTTTTAACCTAAGAGTGAATAAGATTGTCCAGGTTTTATCCAGAGGCAAGAAGAAACTAGCCCCACTGAAAAAATTTAAAGAAATATGGTTGCAGGGGGGGAGGTGGTTTCTTGTAATGACAATTATGAATCTCACCTGTTCAATTTACTAGTTTTATATCCATATATATGAGTCACCCAGTTAATAATAAGTAAAGTAAAACATAATTAAATGCTTTTTCTTCCTAATCACTGGAATAGTAGTACCTCAAGGTCACCGTTCTGTGGCTTTTTCTTTGTTCAGTCTTGCAAATGCAGGAGCTTGAGATATATGCAACCTCACTTCAGATCGTGTTCAAAAACAGAGTTTAGAATAAGTGCCTGATATGAACTTTTTAAATGACTTTTTTCTCTCATTTAAAAAAGGATTCATTCTGCAACCCAGCCCACACTTTCCCTTCCCCAATGTCAGTTAATTGAGAGTTCCGATTAAGTGGGTTTGAATAATAGCAGTTTGACTATACTAGTGGTTCTTACACATTAGAATTCTAATGCCAGGCTGCACCCCAGACCAATTAAATCAAAATCCCTAGAGTAGGAGCCAGGCATCAGTATTCTTTAAAGCTCCCCCGGTGATTCCAATGTGTAGCCAAGGCTGAGAACCAGGGCTATTTTTTTAACCAGACATGCATTAGTATAAAATTGGCTGCCTGTTTTCTTTAAAACTTAATACATTACATATGCTACCCAACTAAAATATTTAATGATGTATCAAAATAAAGTTCTAGAAACAGGTCATGAAGATAACGAGATAAGCTTTTCAATCGTCATACTCAATTTAGATGAAAATAGAAAATATTTTCATTCTATTTAGTGTTTGTAGTACTGGTCTTTCAATAACAGTAAAAGAAATACACATGCCTGCCATGTAGTAACAGTTTAGTACTCATGATTAGTAATTCAATCATTAACGTTGAACACAGCAAATTAGCAATAATGTTCCTGTTAAAGATGATTTTTACCGTGTGCTTAAGTAAGTGCATCAAAAGAAATCAATTATTATGTGAAAACATTTGTCTTCAACATATTCCTAGTAATGAGAGCCATGGAAAATTATATAGAAAAGCACAGATTAAACAAGTGAAGGACCTCATGATTCCACTCTTTAAATATGCAGATTGTTTTGGTTATCTGATATTAACATAGAAAAAAACATACTCAGGAGAGTTAAATCTGAACTCTCTGCATAAATGACTTTTTCTAGATCTCTATTATTAAGCCAAATGAGAAAACCCAGATACACAAAGACCCAAACTTACAAACTTGTAAATTAAAGAGTGATCATTCATATTACAAAAAGGACTTTAAGCTTTACAAAAGGATTCATCCCAGCATTTCTTTAACTACAGGCCTGATAGATTTCTATACAATACACATTTTGTTAGATACTCTAAATACACTATGAGATCCTCACTATTTTAAGTAGTCCTGTGGTTAATCCTTTTATGGTTAATCCTTTTAATCCTGTAAATCTGAATTTGCTAAGGCACCCTTCACTTGCGTAAAAGTTCTCTGCATTTAAGTTCTCGGTTACAAAAGTAATGGACTTCCTGTTCAAGCAACATGGCAGAATAGTTAGTCTGAAAAGGTCCGCTGAAACATCTGAAGAATCTAGATAAAATATGTTTTTAATTTTTTTAATGTACTTGTGAGCTAGAAAGAAAATAAATAGCACTTTGGGGGACAGAGAATTATAGAGAGTTCTATACAGAGAACTATATAGAGTTCTCTATAGAGAACTGAAACTCACAGCAAATAAAGCCCAGACCTGACTCTGTGTCTACTATGGAGAAAGGGGGAGTATCCTTTAGGTAATCTAGAGGTTTGTGTTTTAACATCCACTGGGGGTCAGAAGACAAGGTTTTCTGTCCCTTCAAGGTAGAGAGTTGAAATGGAGATCACTCACATTGTCTGGACCCTAGAGGACCCTAGAGGAACTACACTCTAAATAAAAATAGATATACAGACTAATCTGCCCATTGGCATGGGTAAATAATAGGGTAGGTCGTCTTCTCAGTGTGGGTTCAGAGTGGGAGAATAGGGACTCTTCCTTGAGAACCCAGAAACACAGGAAAGTACCTCATTTTAAGTTTGAGCTGTTGGTCTAGAAAGCTTCAAGATGAAAAATTTACATAAACATCGATCCCAGGCTGGAGATGCCTCAGGGGTGGTAAGAGAAATAAACTCGAAGCATCTCTGAAGAGACATATCTTCAACTCGACTAGCATAATATCATGGCTTTATGCTATGTCAGCCTCAGAAAGCTGAAATTACATTCTCAGAATTCCTTTCCTTGTGTGTTTCTCAGTTTCTCAACCATAAAGGACGTTGGTTTGAGAATTGAAAGGCATAAGTGAAGTAGCAGCCATTTTTGCACTCTGAAAGTCAACACATGACACCAGGCATCAGCAATTTGCGCATTTTGTTGCTAATTTGTTAATGCACCTTATTGGCATTGAAAAGCACCTAGGCCCACAGTTCTCCAGCTTCCACTGGAATTCCTCCTTTGACCTCCCTGAGTACTGGGCCAATTGTGGGTGCAACTCCGTGGTGAAGGGTTCAGGCTTCTCTTCAGGTCACTGAAGTTAGAGATTGTGAAAGACAGAGTCAAGTTCTAGTTTGTCCTCATAGGTTCCATTTTGTCCTCTGGGGTTCTAGTCTGACCTTGTGGATTCCAGTTTGTCCTTGCCTCTCCCACTTCAAATCCATCTCTCCTTCCCAGTTGTTTGCCCACCTGACCTATAGGGACCTCAAGTCCAATATCCCATGCAAAGGCGACAGCCCATCATGGACTGATTAACAAGCTCCCCAACTGCGCAAGTTCTAATAGCTCTACTAAATCTGTTATCCCATTTCATTCATAATAATCTGTTTCTCTGAATAACCCCTGATACACATGGATTCCTTCTGATGAACTCAAAACTAATTATGAGTTCACAATCTAAAACTATAAAACATATAAAAAGTTCTGCCTTATCTTTTTTCAAAGGGTCTTGATATTCTCATTTGATTTTCCTTTTTTTTCCAATCATTTTCTCAATCTATTATCCTCAAACAGACCTTCTAATCATGTAAGTTTTTGGTGTTTGTGTTTTGGGGTTTTTGTTTGTGTGTGTGTGTGTGTGTGTGTGTGTGTGTGTGTGTGTGTGTGTGTGTTTGAAACAGTCTCACTCTGTCGCCCTGGCTACCATGCATGGTGTCATTGTAGCTCACTGTAACCTCAAACTCCTGGGCTCAGGTGATCCTCCTGCCTCAGCCTCCCCAGTACCTGGGACTACACATATGTGCCACCATGCCCAGCTAATTTTTTTATTTTTGTAGAAACGGGGTATAACTTACTTCCTTACAGCCTCTTACTCAGGCTGGTCTCAAACTTCTGAGCTCAAGCAATCTTCCCACCTCTACCACCCAGAGTGCTAGGATTACAGGTGTGAGCCACCATGTCTGGCCTAATTATTTAAGTTTTTAAAATACATCTTTTAAAAGATGTGGTTGAAGACAAAATATATAAACTGTATTCTGTGTTCTTTTAGGTGATGGTTAGTCAGGTATGACCACAAGAGGGGACACAAGAAAGGCACAAGAAAACAAAGTTTGTTATACTCAAGGGTCCTAGAGAGGCGATGTCACCACATGCCATACAGAGTTACAAGGGAAGCACCAGGTTTTGGTCAGGTGGCAGAAGACAGAAGTAAGAGGAAAGCCAAGGCTAGAACTCTTATTGGGTTTTCCATGGGAAAGGTGCAGCAAGGCAGGGCAGGATAAACTTCCTAGAATTGGTTAGTTTGAATAATTTCTACAGGCTCTAAACTATAGCGGTGGTCCCTAGTTGCTTGGTACAGGGCCCCGGAATGATTAAGACAGAGCATATTTTCTCTTGGGGGCATACAGGTCAGATAGAAGAGATATGTTTCTAGATTGGTTACTTTTCAAATCAAAGGTATGCTCCTGACCAAGTCCTTTGCTTTCTCTCAGAACTGGCTAAAGTCAGGAAGGGCAGTCTCTTTCCAGCAAAAAAAAAAAAAAAGAGAGAGTTTTTAAAGATGTCAAAATATCATAATAAACAGAAAATTAAAAATATGTAAAATATTATACAAACTAGAAGATAGAGTTAATGAAAGTACCCCAAATGCAGCAAAACACGTAAAATATAAGAGGATGAATCTCAAGGATATATATGTGTGTGTGTATATATATACATATATATATATATATATATGTCTCCAATGTGTATATATATCTCCAGTGGCTAATCCATCCCAAACCTAGGTGTATATCCCAGAGAAATTCTCAAATGGGCCTATAAAAATATATATATATATATATATATATATATATACAACGTTTAATTGAGCATTGTTTGTAAAGTGGGAAGTTGGAAGTTCCCTGAGTTTCCAGCATAGAAGAATGGATCAGTGAAATGTGATGGCTGCACATTATGGATTAAGATGCAGCAATTAGAAGCAGTGAACCAGATAAACACACAGCAACATTTATAGATCTTGAAAATAGAATGCGGAATATAAAGAGTGAGAAATAGAATGAGCTACAGTGCAGTAACAGTTGTATAAATTAAAATATACCTATGAAAGTACCCTATATATTTTTAAAGTACCTAGCAAATACATTAGATTCCAATAGGAGAAAGGAAATGTGAGTGGGAAATGAAAACAAAGAAGAATAATTAAACAAACAACCTAAGGAGAAATTGTACACCCGCTGATAAAGATAGTATAGTGTGCTACGAACTAAGGAATAGGATTACCTCAACTCTTACCCCTTCAAGTAAACACAAACATAACAAAAAATTATATATGTTATTTATATATAATTTATATATTAATTAAACTTATATAATTAAATAATTATATATACATGCATGTACATATATAAATACAGCATATGTGTATATATACCATATGTGTATATATACTATATATGGTATATATGTATATATGCCATATAAATATAGAGAGAAAGAGATGTAGATATGTCAAAAAGAAGGAGAGACTTGGAGACAGAGAGGTAAGGTTTAACATATATCTAGTAAGAATTCCACATAGAGAATAGAGAATATCAAAAGAATAGGGGAAAAGTATTATATTTTAATAAGTAATAGCTGGAAATTTTCCAGACTTAATTAAAGGCAAAAATCCTAAGCAGAGTAAGTAAAAAGAAATGCACAGCTGGACACATCACACAGAGTATCCTTGGTGAAACAGAGCATCAAAGACAAAGAGAAGATCTAAGGAAGAACGGAAAACAAAGACATTGCTTAGGAGTAGGGGAAGCGGGGAGGAAGAGGACAGAAGGAAGAAGACAAGCCTTTAAACAGCAACAATACAAGCCAGAATAAAATCCAATATCTTCAAAGAATTTTATACCCAGCTATCTAAAATTCAAGAATAAAAATGAAATAAAGGCATTTTCAGAAAAAGACTAAAAAAAACTTTGCTATTAGCTGACACTTTCTGAAAAAACTATGAAGAATATAAAAGGGAAAAGTGAGAAGAAAGAGATAGTAATGAATAAAGAAATTAGAAAATCTGTAAGTAAAACTAAGTAAACATCGACTGTATAAATCAACAATAAAAATAATGACCAATAACAGTAGTATAAATAAAAGCAATATAGCAAATATCAATATATTGGCCAACAATTATGTAAAATACTGGACAACAATAATATGTAAAAACAGAGGGGAATTTATCCCAGGAATATATGATGATTTAACATTAGAAAAATCTATTATGTAATTCATTACATTAATAGATTAAAGGCCAAAAAATGTATATTATTCATCAACAGAAGCAGATGAACGTTTGACAAAATTCAACACAGATTCATAATAAAATATTCTTAGTAAATTAGGAATTGAAGGAAATTTTCTTAGCTTAGTTAAGTTTATGGATGAAAACCCAACTTAACAGAGGAATTTCAACATCCCCTTGAAATTCAGTAACAAGACAAAGGTGACAACTATCAAAATTTTATTCAACGTTAAACTAGAGTTCCTAGGTGGCACAGTGAGAAAATCGAAAGAAAGAAACAGCATAGAGATTGTAAAGGAAGAAACAAAATAGTCATTTTTTCACAAATGATATGTTAGTATATGTTAGTTAATGTTAACATTAGCTTCTATGGCAGATAAACTTCAAATTTGAAGTGGCTTGGCCCAGTAAATTAATTTCTCACTCAAATTACAGTCCAGTGTGGGAGTTCTTTGTTGGGCAGCCTTTCACATGATTACAGAGGAACACGGGGTCCTTCCATCTTATCTGTGACCCGCTTTAGGTCCTCAGAGTCCCCTCCAATCAGCTGTCAAATGGTAAAAGAAAGTGGAGACTCATACGTGGGAAGATTTATTGAATAGGTATAACAACATTTCTGTCCACGTTGCCTTTTCTAGAATTCAGTCATTCACATGGCAAAACAACTGGAAGAGAGACTGGGAGATGTGGTGTAACTGTGTGCCTGGGAAGAAGAGGAAACGGATTTGGGAAGCATCTTTGTCTCCACCATGTTGTCTGTGTAGAAAGTTCAAGAGACTCAACACACAAACTTTTACACCTATTAGAACATTTCAACAAGATTGGATGTTGAAGGTTGAATATTTGCATGATATATGAACTGTCAATTCACAGAAGAGAAAACTCAAAAGACAAATATATAGAAAGATGATAAACATCACTAGTTATTAGAAAATGGTAAATTAAAACAACTGTATGAAATGATTTCCTACTCTTTAGCTTACGAAAAATGTAAAAGGTTTGATAATTCCAAGTCAGGATGTGCCTAAGGAGGAAATCTCATATATTCCTTTTGATTGACGCATTTATTTTGACATAGCCACATGTGCAATCAAGCTACAGCTATTTTGTCTCTTTAAAGAAATGTTTTGTACTCCACTGTAATCCATTTTGATCAATATAAAATTTCACCCTTATTGAGCAATTTTGCTTTCCTTATTGCAAAGTTCTTCTCTGGCAGTGAAAATAGTAGTACTTTATTTGGGTACCTTATTGTGGCCCCATAACCTGACTGCACCTATACAGTACCTTTCATTTCTCTTTCTTGTGAAAGACCCTTACTTTAGCAGAAACTAGTGATGCTTCTAAACATGTCTCCAAATGAGAAACAGTCCTTAGGTGTTTTGTACCATCCAGAGAAAACCATCCTCTGCAATGTCAAAACTGCTCACAAGACAGATCCCTGTTCATCTGGAACTTCCTATGTTTTATAAGGATTTTGAAGTCTGCCTCCAAAACAAATGTTTTATCAATTTCTTGTAGCAATAAGATTGGCATATTGTATTTTTAAGGGAAGAAAAACCAGAGTCAGGAAGTACAAAACATGTTACAATTTTGTGCAATGGGAAAAACATGGGCTTTGGAACCATATGAAAATGAGCTGGAATTCTGGCTCTGCCACTCACTGGTTTTGGGGACCTAAGCACATTGCTTAACATTTCTCAGCTTTAGTTTTGACATCTGAAAAAAAAAAAAAGTATATACGTCAGAGAGTTGTCATGTGAATTAAATGCAGCATATACAAAGTTTATGGCATCATAGGTACCGTTAGATGTGAGCTCACGTCTCATGCTCATATTCATTGAATATGCCACTATTATTCAAGTATATTAAATCCTGTGTTTTTGTATGTCTCACACTCAGCATTTGGTGGAGATTTTTAGCTTTCCATTATCCCTTTCTCTGCACTCCTCTGCATTCTTATATTTTGGCCCATACTCCAAAATTCAGATGAGAGAAACTATGTTCTAATAAACCTGCTAATTCACCAGAACGAATCTTTGTACATGAGATGCCCTTATATCATTCATTCATTCTTTTAGCAAACCAAGGACAGTATATATAAGTTTTAATTCATGTGCCAAATAATAATAATGATTAATTAATTC
>RJWJ010050122.1:0-10020 GCA_004363605.1 Indri indri | reverse complement strand
CAGAGGTTGGAGTGATGTGGCCATAATCAAAGGAATGCTGGCAGCCACCAGAAACTGGAAGAGACAGGAAACAGATTCTCTCCAAGAGCCCTAGAGTGAGCACATCTCTACAGACACCTTGATTTCTGCCCAGTGAACTGATGTAAAACTCCTGGCCTCCAGACCTATGAGAGAATAAATTTTAGCCACCAAGTTTGTGGTAATTTACAGCAGGCTTAGGAAACTAATACAGTTATTATCCCGATTTCAGAAGTGGGAAAAATGGCTTAGAAATGATAAACAGAGGTCATACAGCTGGTAGACGGTGGAGCTAGGTATAGCAGATTAGGCTCCAGAGCTTTCATTCTTAACAGTACTTCATACTTTCCTACACAAGATGCATCAATCATCATTTTTAAATGATGCAAGTGTGTCCACAGAATAGGCTATGTTATCACTAAATCCAAAAATCTCAGTGGCTTTAAGCAACAAATTGCTCGTGAACATGTGCATCTAGGATTGGCTGGTACCTCTTTGTCTTCATTCTGCACTGGGGTTGATGGAGCAGCCATTACCCAGATCATTCTAGCAGAAGCTCTGGAGGGTCTTGCACTGGCAATTAAATGTCGCCCTCCCCCCAACAATTCATAGGTCAGAACTTGTCACATGACCCTCCCCATCCAAGAAGTACGATCTTTCTATTTGCCCAGAAAGGAGAAAGCCAGAAATAGAAGGTGAAAGCACAACTACCACAGTTTGCCCTTCTACTCACCAAACATGTGATACGCTCTCCTTCCAGCAGACAAAATATACTCATGCTCTCCCCAAGGAAGTCAACCCAAATGTCCCATCAGTCATGGCATCAAACTCAAAGTTCAGGATCTCTGGGTGATAGGTGCTGGTCTCTATATCAGATCTAGATGCCAATTAAAGACCTACACACTCCCGAAATACAGCATCTAACATACACCCCAAATGCAAAACACCTATTATAACACTCCCATTCTGAAAGCAAAGAGAAGAGCAACATATGGGAGTTCTGGGTCCACAGAAACTGCAAGATCCCACTGGGCACTCACTGTGGGGGCCTCTGGACTGCGGTGGACCCAGATTCTCTGGGAGATGGTCCCCAGTTATTTTTTGTGACCTTTAGATCTTCCCTGGGAAATCATTCCTTCTCTGAAGGTCAAGCTGGTTTCTCAGCCTGCTTCTCCCCTAAAAAAGGTTGAGGGCCCAGGACTCATTTTACGTAGTCATGAGCTCAGGGGTTCTTTAGTATTAAAACTCTCTTCAACATTTAGTCAGCTTCTTATGTCTTTGATTCTAATCATTTCCATTTGCCAATAACCATATTCACAGTTCTATATAAACATCTTAGATTTTCTCTTTTCTTTGCTTCTTTACATTTAGGAATAAAGAAATATAGCAAACATATTTTTTTCTTTTCTCTCTCCTGACTTAATTCCTAGTGCCTTGACCTTAAAAGGCTTCAGTGAGAAAAACCACAAAGTTAAATCGTTTCTCTGAGCCATTTTTCTCCAGTTCAAAGGACCTAATTCATTCAGAGTTTTTAACTATAGGTGCACTAGCCATACCTTTGATTTGAAACTTGTTGCAATCCTGAGTCTTGATCAACCTTTGTCATTCAAATCATATCTAAATTTTCATTTTTATGGTTTGGAGTTGAGAAGCAACTTCATCTTTCATCTCTACAAGACCCTGAATTTGTGACTTTTTTTATGCTCTTTCATTCCTGGTTATAAGCCTGATGATCCTTTTCCGAACTCACTTCCTGTAATAGGTAGCGAAACAGTCGATAGTAATCATTGCGTGCTACTGACGCTTTGTTTTCCAATCTCTTCTTCTAAGACTACAAGGTCATTAAGAACATTGTTGGCTTTATTTTAGTGATAATTGCACAAAACATTTTGCCACTGCGTACCATGGATTGTCATGCTTATAGCCCCTCACTATCTTATGTCTGGTTCCCAAGCTGATGATGACGACACGTATTTTAGGGTCTTTTTCTCTCCTTCTCTCCCCTCTTTTTTTTTCTTTTTACCAGCAGCACCTCACTTCTATACCAATTTTTGTATTAGGCAAGGATAGGATAGGCTTTGTTTACGTAACAAATATATTCTAAAACTGCAGTTGTTTAACACAAATAAAGGTTTAATTCTTGCTTATATCGCAGTCCAATGCGGATTGGGCGATTTTCCTACAGAGCTCTCCTCCAGTTGAGTTTTGGTTTTAATTTCAGTGTGACATATTTGAAGTCACATAAAGCAGGGTAATTATGAAGAACCTGTGTGGTTGAGTAGCTTCTGTCTACGTGTCTGCCCGCCCTTCACTTCCCCTAGAGGTAGGAGGCTCTTCCAGGTATAGGGGAAAGCGTAGAACCAGGGCAGCTGCCGTGATAGGGACGGAACGGGGCAGAGGGATGGAAAGTGCAAGGAAGTCAGAGGGACTGGGAAAAAAATTGAGAAGACCAGAAAGGGAAAAGGATGAGGTGTGATGTGCCAGGGCCTTCAGAAACCCCCGTGAAATAAACGCATGTCAAGAACTGAACGAGCAGTAGCCCACTGGGGCGGGATAGTGATAGGACCAAGTACTTGGAAGGAAAAAAAGTTTCTGCAACCATATAATATTTTAGACCAACTTGGGAGGCCTAATAGCTGCTTCTAGGTGGTCTTCTCAGTCACTAGTGTAAATATCATTTTATTTTTAGGATGTGAAGTTCTGCTGATAAGTGCAGAAACATAAGAGTTCAGGGAAATAAAACACAAAACCATATTTTCCCAAATGCTTCCATCAGAAAGCTAAGTTCACAGTTGTGAGCTGGAGATCTCATCCGTGTTTGTCTCCAAATGGTATAGATTAAGATACTTTTAAAAATATACTCATTTCCTAATTTTAGGAAACATTTGGACAAAACAACAGACCCTTCTTTTAAAAATATATTTTTAACTTCCTGGATGTTATTTTTTTTTTTTTAACAACTCCCTTGCAAAATGTTTTTCTACCAGAGTCTATTCCACTTTTCCTTCCTCACAAACATGACTCTAAGCATGTGGGCTTCCCCAGTGATCCCCCAAGGCCCGATTAGCATCTCAAATTTTCTTCTTTAATAGAAAATTCAATCAGGAGTCATTTAACATTCCTGATTGGGTTTTTAAGTAGAAACAAAGCAGTGGTACGAGTTAAGTTGTGAAAGAAGCACAGGGGAGGTGCGGAGTCTACTTTAGCAAGAGCAAGGACAGGATTTTGTTTTAATTTCTTTGCTTTCCAGGGGCTACAGACCTATGCAGGACTCCCACCTTGGGGTGCCTGATGTGCACATTTACATTCTTTAATGCAAAAGACCCAGCTCAGAGCAATCTGAGGGAGAGTTCTGGGAACTGAATAAATGAGGCCGTACCCTTAGGGGACCATTTCTTATTTAAAGAAGGCCAGAGAAAGGAGAGGGAAACCTGATGTGCTGAAATGAAAGGTAGCTGCAGAGACTGGAGAGGAGAGAAGCAAATCAAGTCCCAGAAAACAGACAGACATACTGGTGAATTCATTGGAGCCAGAGGTTGGGGAGAGGGAGATTTTTGTGGTTTTATGTGGTTGAATTCTTTTTTTTTTTTTTAGGTTTCTTATATGATACGTGGTTTAATTCTTAAAAGGAACCCATATTTCTTATTAGAAATATTAGAAATCTGAACTTACTGGATATTAGAATTCTTTATTAATGACTGCATAGTTGCCACTCTCAGATTTATACATGTATGTGTGTGTGTGTGTGTGTGTGTGTGTATTTGTGTGTTTAATGTTATATTTAAGTTTTATCTATGATCCATGGTTGACAAAGTCTCTTAAGAGATAGACTTAGGTAAATTATCTTCCTTCTATGCACTTGACCAAAATGAAACCCGCCTTACCTTTGCCAGACTTAAAAACTTTATCTTTATAAAAGGTTGGAAAAGAGAAAAATTAGTTTGGGGATCCAGATCTTCTTGCCATGAAGTTGTCTGGGATTTTTTTTCTATTCTTCCAATATTTCATAAATAAATATAGTTCATTTCAGAAATTTCATAGATGCACAGCATAGTATTGTTGAAAATACCTGTTCAAAACTTACCAGTTAAATCGATTTTCTCCCCACAAACCATCCTGAGAAATACAGGCATGGGAAAGAAAAAAGAAAAATCTCTTTGGCTTGGCTATGAACAGTAGCTGCTGATCTAATGGATGAAAAGTAGAAAAATACAGGTCTCTGTGGTTTGGGATAGAACAACCATTCCATTGTGCTTGTACCAACTAGAGCCTACCATAAAGTAACACGTTTAGTACATAGATCCAGACGGTCTGAAGAACAAATCACATTCTTCAAACTCTATCATAACATACTGTGAAAGTCTGGCTTGAACAGTGAATCTAACATTGGTCCTGCCTCTTGATTGATGGCTACGGTAAGAAGCAAGAAGGTATGCCCTGGGGTTATCCCTTCTACAGTAAACACAAGTGTTTTTAGGGAGGGAGTTAAGGAGTTTTTGCAGTAGCAAGAGGAAGACAAGCAAAGATAAAAGTATGCAACAAAATAAAGAATATACACAGAAATAATCAAAAGTTGGCTAAATCATCATTAATAATATACCATAATAATATATGATAATATAAATTATTGTTAAGTTAATACTTGCTTCATTTTTCCATATAAGATCTTTTCCTATTTTGAAGGTGGCAACCTAGTGCTTCATCCCAAATATGGAAGCTGTATTGTGGGAGACCATCTGTTGGCATGCATCTAAAAATACATTGCACAAGTTCTCTTGATTAAAAGGAAATCAGTTTGATTGATTAAATTCTGTAATCCTTTCAAACACAAAAGGTTAATGTACTTTCTCATAAGATTTTTAAATGATTGTCTGTGTTGAAGGTAATCACCAGATACATAAGCAAGAAATAACTCCCAAGTTTCATGATAAACTACACGTAACCATGAATTAAAATATTAATGTGTTTCAGGTGGCTGAACTTGTAACCAGTGAGTTCTTCGAACAAGGAGATCGGGAGAGATCAGAACTCAAACTCACTCCTTCAGTAAGTTCATCCTTTTATTACCACGTATTTACCCTTTCAGATGACATTTTCAAAAATAACTCCAAGTCACAAGTTGAAAATGGAAGGGACTGAGAATGGAGTTAAGGAAGCACTCCTGAAAGTTTAAAGCTTTAATTAAACTCAAATGCTAAACACTGTTATTCCCAGGTTTCTGATTAAGAGTGGTGAGCTACTTAACAAGCGTTTCCTGAGCACCCACCGTGGGACAAATAGGCACAAGGGAGGATGTGCAAAGCGGAATTTGAATAATTCAAAGCCCGGTGCTGGCATTTCACATATGCCTACTTTGGAATAGAAATAATGTACAGCAAAAAATTAAAGGCAAGCTGTCCAGCCTTGAGAAACTAGATTTTATTTTCTCATTTCAAACTTTTCAAAATTCCAAAAGCAAATCATTTCAAATCTGTTTCTTTTCTTTGTTTGCAAAATGGAAAGTTCTGCCTGGGGAACTAGGCTCTGATGACTGCGATGGTATTTACATTGGACTCGCCCATTAAGTTATTATTTGACAATGCTTACTATAGGCTCAAGATAATACTGTTTTTGTGCATCGGGATACAAAGGATGTAAGTGACTCATTCTCTATCCTCAAGGAGAGGGCAGCAGCCTCTGTATTCCTAGTGAATGATTAGCTAAAAACATATCACCCAGTGACTCTGAGAGTGCTGCAAACTATTTTCGAGCCTAGCACAGCACAGTAGATTCAATGAAGCTCAAAAACTGTGTCAATTGTCAAGAATTCTGTTTAAGAGGCTTCAAATCAACTGAGTCTTGATCATTTGGAGGTATTTATAAGATCTTCAATTTTTAAGAGACCCTTCTTTGTTGACATTAAACACAAGAACTCTCTCCTAGCTTGAATAGTTTCGCCTGTTTGAAGTCAGAACTCACAGTCTTACTAATTTTGACTATTCTTAATCAGCTGCTTGTGTATAAAAGGTCAGAAGACTACATAGGCTAAAACACACACTAATTATTTTAGTTTTTAAAGCAACATATATTTACACAATTTTCAAATCCCTTTATTCTTTCTTGGTGGTGTCACCAAATTTGGTTATAAAAATAAAGATATTAGATTGGGATGCATACAGTGAATGTGTAAAACCTGGTACAACCCAAATTTCTTTCGGCTACATATCTACTTTCAAATAAAAGCTTTTTCCGCCTTAAAAACTGTCTCAGAGGCATACTCTGAAGGGTTTACAATGCAGCAAAACCACAGGTCATTTAATTAAATGAAAAAAATATGAGCAAATTGCCAGAGTCAGTGAGCTGCCGGGAGCAGTGGCCCAGCACTAAGGAGCCTTTATCTGTGGGCTCAGGTAAGGCGTGTTCTGAAGACATAAAGGAAATTAATTTTGTGGTGGAAACATAGCTCTCAATGCTACTGTCTCCTAACAAAAGGCTACTTAACACAGCTGGTGACCTTCTTTCAAGAGAGGCTTGGCTGCTGTGGCAGGGTTATCCCTCATTAGTCCTTTTCCAGAAATGTCTGGAAATGCATACACCCAGAGCTGATGCCCTTGATATTTAGGAAGAAAACTGTCCTGGAGCCCCCCTCAGGTATCATGGTCTCAGAAGTCTCTGGAGTCACTTTTTGAAGACAAAGGCAAATCTGGACCACAGCCAGAGGGTCAACACTGGAAGCAGTGAGTCAGCCAATACACTGCTCGAGCACCTCCGTGTGTCCAGCGTGAACCCAGGTCCTGTGTATCCAACAATGAGCAAGACTCCACCTTCCCTCCCCTCAAGGCCCATGTCAACATTAAACAAATTTAGATGTTAAACAAATAATCACTCATACTCAATTACAAAATATAAAATGCTTTGAAGGAAAAGCACAGGACAATGTGGGATCTCACACTCATTTTTCTCTCATTAAGCATTGATTAAGAAAAGACTAGTCCAGAAATAAGCCCTTACAATTGTGGTCAACTGATTTTCAACATGGGTGCCAAGACAATTCAATGGGGGGAAAATAGTCTTTTCAATAAATGATTGAGGAACAACTGGATATCCACAGGCAAAAGGATGAGGTTGGTCCCCTACCTCTCGCCATAGCCCAAAATAAACTCAAAATGGATCATAGACCTAAATGTAAGAGATGAAACTCTTAGAATAAAATATAGCTATAAATCTTCTGGGTTGGGTTTGCCACGGTGTCTTAGATATGATACTGAAAGCACAAGAGACAAAAGATAAAATGGCCTATACTTGTTGGTCCAGAGATGTTGAATTGGACTTTATTAAAATTAAATTGGACTTCATCCAAATTAAAAAATTTTGTGCATCAGAGGATACTATCAAGAAAGTGAAAAGACAACCCACAGAATGGGAGAAATTATTTGCAAATCATATATGTGATATGGGCCAGGTACCTAGACTATGCAAAGAACTGTTATGATTTGACAATAGAAAGACAAATAACTCAATTTTAAAAATGGGCAAAGGATCTGAATAGACATATCTCCAAAGAATATATATAAATGGCCAATAAGTTCATGAAAAGATGTTCAAAATCATTTGTCATCCGAGAAATGCAAACTGAAACCACATGAGATACCACTTTGCACCCACTAAGATGGCTATAATCAAAAAGTCAAACAATAATAACAAGTGTTGGTGAGGCTGTGGAAAAAATGAAACTTCATATATTGCTGGTAGGAATGTAAAATGGTGCAGCTGCCTTGAAACAACAGTTTGTCAATTCCTCAAAAAGTGAAAAATAGAGTTATCATATGACCCAAAAATTCTACCTCTAGTATATGGTATATCTCCAAGAAAAATGAAGACATACATCCACACAAAAAACTTGTGCATAGATGTTCATAGCAGCACTATTCATAATAGCCTGGAAATAACTCAAATATTGATCAACTGATGAATGAATAAATAAAATATTGTATATCTATACAATTAAATATTACTTGGCAATAAAAACGAATGAAGTGCTGATGCATGCTGCATGGATAAACATTGAAAACATTATGCTAAGTGAAAGAAGCCAGTCACAAAAGACCACACATCATATGATTCCATTTATATGAAATGTGCAGAATAGGCAAATCCATCTAGACAGAAAGTAGATTAGTGGTTGCCTAAAGCTGGGAGTTTGGGAAAAAATGAAGAGTGACTGCTAATGGTATGGGGTTTCTTTTTAGAGTGATAAAAATGTCCTAAAATTGATTGTAAGTGATGGTTGCACAACTCTGTGAATATATTAAAAAAACTACTGCATTAAAAAAAGAAGTAACTTTGTAATACCCAGCAGCAACAGAGTAATTAAATAAATAAGAAAATTTCGAATAGCAAAGAGAACTATAGAGAAAATAAAACAGAATAATATTTTTTAAAGGAACATTTTGAAGCAAGATTCATGTAGTTCACAAGAACTATCCCTTTCTCCAGCTTATTTTCACAGTTTTCTCTGAATTCCGGTCTTCTTTCCTGACATTTCCTGTTTCCCATTTCCCATTGCAAGACAAGGATGAGCAGAGCTGGTGGAAGTCAGCGACCTTCTCTCTAATTGAGAGACGTTTTCCTCGGATTTGGCAGCTAATGATTTCTGCCACAGCCACTCCCACCCTTGTTCATAAGGCTTCAGGAGGCAGGCTTTTCCAACATCTCTGGACCAAAGGGATTTCTTGGATCTGCCCTCATGATACCAAAATGATGTAGATGCCACGTTTTATCTAGAGGAAACACAAAACTTCCTCTAAGACAATTAGGCAAGGCAAGTCATAACTAGACAACCTGGTCTTCTAGATAGGTAAGGGCACAAGGTGGCTTCTTAGGCCCTGGCTTGTCCTTAAGAACAAAGGGAGGGACGTTCTCACTGTTGTAGGATTGTCAGTATTTATTCAGGGAATCTATTTTAACCCTCCAATTCCAATCGATTATTTCCCTTGTTAAGTCTGCCTAAGAGAAAGTATGTCATTTCTTTTTCACAAAAGTATACCTAAATAATCTCAAACTTTGTAACATCATAAAATTTAAAGGTTGGGAATGAAGAGAGATGAGTGCCTCCCACCATCAACCATCCAAGGATAGATAAGTATTTAGGAATTTATTAATGATGGTGTCTTATTGGAAAATACACATAATTGCAAAACCAGAACTCCACCCTGAAAAATTAACACAAATGGTTTCTATTTTTAAAAAAATTGCTTTTAAGTATCTTTTCCAGTCTATCCCATTCTATCCCACCCTCTCACTATAGAAAGAAAAGCCTGCATTATTTTTGTGGCAAAAACATATTTCTTTCCCTTAACTTTACTCAATTCCCAGTAACCTGAGAACTTGATTTAGTAGCAGTTACCTATATCTGAAGACAGATTTTGGCCCCAAGAAGTTGCATGCTATAAAGTTCAAATAAATTCACTTACAAATCTCATAAAAAGAGGTAAAAAATACTTTATTTCTCACAGATAAAGGAAAAGAAAGTACATGTGAAGACTGATTATGATTTGGAAGGTGTTCAGTTTGCAAACATCGGACCATTGTGGCAAAGTGTTTGACAAAGCACCTGTAAAATACTTCGGTGTGCTAAAGCAAGCTTCTCCCATATTCTAGGCTATTTTTGATCGGAACCGGAAAGATGAACTGCCTCGATTGCAGTTGGAGTGGATTGATAGCATCTGCATGCCTTTGTATCAGGTAATGTTGACTTGGGAAGGTCTGCATGTCCTGACTGAGCCGGAAAAGTAAGTAAGGTATTGCAGAAGCATTTGCTTTAGGAGACCCTTCCAGGGTACAAACATTACTGAGAAAACTCTAGATGCACTTTGTCTTTTCCTGGATTTCTGGCTGTCCCCTGGGAAGAGTTTTGCTTTCTAAGACATAATCTCCATGGGCCTCAACTTCCTCATCTGTGAACCAGGGGTAATAATATTTTATCTCAGTATCTCCTAAACTGTGCCCCATGGAACATAAATA
>RJWJ010050121.1:0-10019 GCA_004363605.1 Indri indri | reverse complement strand
TAGGAGAGCAGCGGACAGATTCTCCCTCTGGACCCCTGAGAAGAAGCCAACCCTGCCCAATACCTTGATTTCAGATTTCTGGCCTTCAAAATAGTAAAAGAATAAATTTCTGTTGCTTAAGTCATCTACTTTGCAGAAGTTTGTTATTACAGCCCTAGGAAACTAATACAACGGTCAAGACCAAAATTAGCGAAAGAATATCACTCACCCTACACCTCAAGCCTGGATACATGCCACAGGGGTGGGGAACCTGCAGCCTTCTGATTTCAAGATTGTTCTTTTTTAAGCACCAAGAAGGCAAGAAAAGCTCAGCTTTCTCTGCTGCATCCCTTCCAATGAAAGGATTTGTTCTGTAAAATGTGGATTCAGTCAAAAGGCTGCACTTAAGGACCTAGAAGGCCACATGGGACCTTAAGGCCACAGGTACCCCACCCATCTTTCAAATCCCAACTTGACTTCACCTTTTCCTAGAAGATTTCCTTGCCCTCTTCCTCTGGATTTACTAGCCAGCTCCTCAGGGCAGCATGTGCTTTCAAATTATAATGTCTAATTCTTCCAATAATCCCATGTGATATGATTTCTATTTTATAGTTAGCCTAACAGCACAGAATATTTTGTCTATAGTGATGCATGTGACTAATATGGTAAAACTAGCATTCAAATCCAGTTTGGCCTCACCTATATGCTGAGGGACTTGTCACTAAATGCCATATTCACAATTGCTTTTTGGAGCTTCCAAAATAAAATCTGTCTCACCTCGCCTCCATTGGTCATCATCAATTCTATCAGTCAAACTTTGCACTGTTTTACATCAGGAGACAAAGAACTTTGAGCACCTCTTGGTGCCAATCTCACTGGGACCTTCAGTGCCTGATATTGAAAATTAAAGATTTGACTGAAGTCTCCATGAAGCCTCTGAACAGTGTTAACTGGTGTGACTACACTGAAAGCCACAAAAACATTCCATAGGCATTTTAGGCTAAAAGCAAATAAATTAGGACAATGGAAACCCCAAATGTAGGGCCAGAAACTGCCAAACTCATTATATCCTCCTTTAAATACAAAGACCAGCTACTGCTGGTCCTAATTTGCTCTCTAACATAAAATTCCAAGACATAAAAAGACCTGCAAATGAAATTTTTTTCTTGCTAGTGTCTTGTATGCCACTCCTGAACATCTGCTTTGGACTAGTTTCAGCTCCTTTAGCATCACATTTCAAATGAAAATAATTATATTCTCTAATAGGCAACAAGCCCGGCATCCATTTCCTATATAATTTAGAATCTGAATTTCCTTTTGTTTTATATCCGGGTCACCCAATCATTTATTTCAACAATATAAGCCTAAGCAAGTGCTTGATCTATCATTTCAGATCTCAGACCACTACTGCCTAGTAGGGACTTTTTGCCATTTTAGGATGAACTTTTGTCCTTCTTAAAGGCAAGACGAGGCTGGGTTTTAGCGTGGGCTCAGGATCTGCCAGTCCTGGGAGGAGTGCCTGGGAGGATACATGGAGCTGGGAGATGCCGTGGAAGCAACTGTGCTAAGTAACAAGAAGCAAGACATCAGGAGCACCTTCCTCATCCTGGGACTGTCCCTGTGCCTGGGCTCTAAGAATGATGGGAGGGAGCTTAGCAGTGACAGATGGCAAAGAGAGCTTTTGCAATACTTTCCCACACAGTCACAAGGAAAACATGATTCATGGAATAAAGGGACATGAAGGATTTTTGCTTCTTTTTTAAATTGCACAATGTGGCTAGGTTATTGAGAAAACATTTTTGACCGTGATGTGGTTCAGGAAAGAAACTATTGGTTTTTTTAATTTCAGAATACTACAGGGGTACAAATGTTTAGATTACATATATTGCCTTTGTACCACCTGAGTCAGAGCTATTGATACAAGTGTACCCATCCCCTAGACAGTGTGCACCGCACCCATTAGCTGTGAATATACCCATCGTCTCCTGCCCCCTCCCACCTGCCCGACACCTGATGAATGTTACTTCCATATGTGCACATAAAAGTGTTGATCAGTTAGTAGCAATTTGATGGTGAGTACACATGGTGCTTGCTTTTCCATTCTTGGGATACTTCACTTAGTAGAATGGGCTCCAGCTCTGTCCAGGAGGATACAAGAGGTACTATATCACCATTGTTTCTTATAGCTGAATAGTACTCCATGGTATACATATACCACATTTTATTAATCCCCTCATGTATGGATGGGCACTTGGGTTGTTTCCACATCTTTGCAATTGAAACTATTTTTTAATAGGTTGTGAGGGAAATTCCCCCTCTGTTTGCATATTAACCAATCATTTATATGCCCCTTATTAAAAAGTGGCTAATCTCAGCATTTGCTTCATTCAGTTCACATCTCCATACATATGGTTCCAAAAGTCTAGGTGATTGCTTTCTGCATTTGTCTATACATAGTTTTTGTACTAGTATTAACCATATATGGAGAAGTAGTAAGAGAAAAAGTATGGTGAAAAACAAATCATGATGTAATTTTGTTAGCTTAAGACAGTTTGGGCCATAAGTGTTCATATACCACACACAAAACATGGAAGCATAATAAATTCACCTAAGTTTCTAGATATTTTCATTTCAGAGCAATGCAAGAGTGGGAGAGTTAGTATGGCTAAACCTTCATTTCCTGCCAGTGCGTATGTTTGCATTGGTATGAAATGTTCATTTTAATTTAAGGCTGCAGACATTATTTAGACTGGCCACGAGGTAAAAAAAAGGAAACTAGTCCAGACATACCGGTAGTTGAAAAAATTTCTAAATAATCACAGATTTTTGTCCAAAGATTTTAACCTCTTCCTTAGAAAAACATTTGGGGAAATATGAAAACATTATTTCAAAAAAGGCAACATTAAGACAACCTATTCTCAGTTAAATATAGCCCACAGCTTCCTCCTTCAAATCCTAGATGTTAACTAATCATTAATTATTCACTGAATACTAATAACTTTCATTAATTCTGCTCTTATCTTTATAATTCCTTTCCTCAACTCTCATTGGGTTTCCCCTCTTGTTCTTACTGTCCAACTTTCTTTATCTGAATATTTAGCTCTTTAACAAACTTGATTTAGTAAATATATGTAAAATTCTGAACCTAACAAAGAAAGGATATACTTTCTTTCCAAACGCATGGAATGTTTACAACCACTGACATTGGGCTATGTTCCAATACATTTTAAAGAGAAAACATTCTCTGACCATAAAGCAATTAAATTAGTTATAAATAATAAGAAAAAGAATATTTTTGGAAACTTAAAAGTGTATTCCTAAATAACTCATAAATTAAAGAGAAAAGCACAGTGACATGGCAACATTCAGAACTGCTCAGCAGTGAAAATTACTATAAATCAAATCTTATGGGAGGCAGCTATAGTAGTGTGTAGAGATATGTATTTACTTAAATATACTTATTTTAAAACAAGAGAGATTGAAAATAAATGAGATCAGCATCCAACTCAAAAAAACTAGAAAAAGAGAGGCAAATTATAATTTGCTTATAATAAAACAAAAACTGAAAATAAGGAGAAATTGACAAATTCATAACTATAATATAAAACTTTAAAAGACTTCTATTAGAGAGTGAGAAATCGATCAGATGAAAACCAATTAGGAATATAGAATATATTTTTTAAAACACACACACACACATACACATGCTTGAAGAGTTCCCAGATGACATTTTGGTATCTTTCATCCAACCATCCATATCAAAAGTTCTCATTCAGACATTACCCAGCATCATGGTTTATGAACAGAAACTCTGGTCCTTATGTCTAGTGGCACTTAGAGTCCTTTATGCCATGATATTGCTGCAGTATTGAGAGAGTATTTTATGGGAAATTGCGATAGTCTCCATGACCACAATTAAATAAAGGATAAGTAATCTGCCTTGTGAGTTCTGAAAAGGTTATTATACCTTTTAACAATCTTCCCCCACCAACACCACCAGGGACTTTCTATCAGTATGAAAAGCAGTACTCAATGCTTTATTCTACATAGATTCACATTAACCAATATAATATTTTAGATTCTTTAGAGAGTTAGTCTGAGCTGCTAAGTCAGCTTCTACTTGTGTTGCATCTCCCTCACCTGGATTTTATTTGGTGCTTGTCTAAAGAAAGGAAAGAGGAAAGCAAATATAAATTGTACTATATTGTACTAAATCTTTGGGATTTATTGATAAATTTGTTTCAGGGTAGTGTATCAGAAAAAGAAAAACTTTGTTTTCTAGGCTGAAGGCCTAATTGATTAATACATTTGACTTAATGATGACCATGTATTCATCATCTTTCAAATGAATTTGCTTTGAAAACAAATGAAGAGCAGCTCTCCTTCTTTCCTCAAGTGTTCAGGTGTGGCATGTTCAGATGTTCCTGCTGGATTCCAGCTGGAGCAATGCGATACCCTACTGTTCAGTGGTGTGCTTGCTCCTTTCTTGTCCCTGGCTACATAATCCCAAAGATACACAGTACCCAGTTAATTCCAGCTGATGGAGACCAGAAAATTTGCAAGTAGATGGTTTGATATTACTGTAAATAAAAAGAGGGTATGGGGGAAAAAAAAAAAGTTCCAAGAGCCTGGCTTCATCCCCGACCTTGACAGGCGGCCTTTACTTCCTATAAGTTCCACTGGAGCCAAAAACTCAACCATCATTGTCTCCTCTGGACCTGGAACCAGCAAGCCTACACATCAGCTCTGCTCTTGCTGTGCATTTCTAGCCATGTCCTGCCCACAAGTGTTTTTGCTTGTTTTGCTCATTTGCAGTCAGATATTTTTTACTTTCTTATTCATTTATTTTTTATTTTCTAGGAGTTTTTTTTCTATTTTATCTGTTATTGTTATGTGTTTAGAGAAAAGAGGTATAAACTGTGTCATCTTGATCAGAATCCACCTTCTTAAAAAGGTTTAAAATTTACTTTTAATTTTGGATAGGTAATGCATGCACATAGAAAAACATGCCAATCAAGAGGTACGGAGCACATAATAGTGATTTATACACTATTTTATCTACTCTATTTTGGTTCCTGGAAGATCATAAATAATCTAACAAAACAACTTCTGTGTATAAACTGGGGTTAAATTCACCAATTAGCAGTTTTATCACAACATAATGTGATAAAACCCATAGGGTTTTTGTTAAGATATTTTTCCTATAAAATATTTCCATTAAAATAACCCTTGAATCCAGCCCCTCCTTACCAGCCTCTGTTCCAACGGCCTTTCTATGCCCCCACATGCTTGAATATCACATCTTTCCCACCTCCTGCTTAACTATGATGTTTCTCTCTCCCTTATCTACCAAGGCTTCCTTCTCAGTCCTCATGTGCAATGCAAATCCCTGATAACCTCATCATGCCCAATCCCTATTGTCTGGTAACTAAAAACCTCTTCTAAGAAGTCTTCCCTGATTAAACCACATTCACCTTCCATCTCAGACTTTCTTTAAATCTATGTATGTATGTCAGATTATGATTTATCAGTCTCTACAAAGTATGCATTCACTGATTGGAATTCATGCTTTCAACAACATACCAAGGTTGTGGAGTTGACACTGTAAAACGGAAAGCGTCTGGGATTTGTGGTTGGACAAATTAAGACTTAGATCCTACTTCCATTATTGTGTGAGCCTGGGAAAGTAACTGGGTCTCTCTGAGTCTTCCTATGGATAAATTAGGGATAATAATACCTAACCTCCAGGTTGTTGTGAGGACAAACTAAAACAATATGAATGTAAAAGTTCAGTACAGTGGCCAACATATAGTTGTTTCTCAATAAATAATTTCTTCTCTTTCCCACCTTCCATGTATTTCTCCAACTTATCACCCATTAGGCTGTAAGCTGCTTTAGCAACAGGAACTGCTTCCAACTAAAAGCATCAGCTCAGAGTTCCCACATAATGGTTATTCAGGTGTGAGATGAAGATGTGCACATTCCACTTCCTTCCCAGCTGCTCTGACAATGCTCCCACCACAGCCACCAGGCTACTCTGCGAAATATCACCTCTCAGAGGCCCATGTTCCCACAAGAGGCAGCACATTGGAGGGAAGTCTCTGGTGTGAAGAGCAAAATGCCCCATCAGATAAAGAGCAATTACAGGCAGAGACACCAGGTGCATTTACTGGAGGACCCAACTCACCTGCCAGAACCAGCTCCCCTGAAGCAGGATGAGGCTTGAACGCAGAAGTTCCAGAAGTACATTGTTCCGTAAGAGGAACTCCATGAAAGTGACCAGGCCTGTCAAAAAGATGACCAAAACCAGCAGCTGGTGCACAAAGATGTCCAGCATTTCACGGCCATGAGTGTGGTTGTAGAAGATAAAAGCTGATAGAGGGAGGAAAAACAGTTTGTCTTTTTCAGCGAAACAAAGGCCACCAACTGTCTCTCTCTCTCCCTCTCTCTTTCCACAGAATTGTACACACACAAAGCACAGTGTCACTGATTCCGACAGAACTGCAACTCTGCAGCATTTTTGAAGTCATCACTGCCTCTTTGGAGTGGAATCGTTGAAATATAATCCTGCTTTTCTCTTCCCCAACCTTTACTCTCTCCTCTAACACATCTTCACATTTTCAACTAACTATATTTCAAAGCATCTTCTGCACAAGAGGAGGACTAATAAGCACAAAGAAGCAGGGGAACAAGAATTAAGGTGATACACAGACGGATAACCCGAAGCCTCATTGTAAGGAATTCAGTCCACTCATAAATCATAAGGGTGGACTTTGACAGGTATGACAAGATGCTCTGAGCAACTCCCAGGAAGTAGAAACTAGCTACGTTTTTTCCTCCTGTAGACAGATTCCACTTTCATCTTAATCTTTTTCATTTGTATAAAGAGAAAAGGATGTTCATTGAAAATATAGCAACACCCTGGGATAACAAGAATCAGGCTATTAGTTGTTGGCACCCATCTTTTATCTAGCCCTTGTTCCAAAGAGGAATGGGCAACAGTTCTTATTTTCCAGATGCCAGAAGCCACATGAGTAGGGAGTGACTGCGTTCTGATTAATTTGAGTCTGTTAGTTTCATAATCAAACTATTTCTTATGCATGTAATAAATGAAAACAAATCATTAAACACTTGTTTCCTTTCACGCCCCCTACAGTAACTGGGAGACCAACTGAACTAAAAGTATTCTTTTAGTTAACCTCTCAAAATTAGGACCTCATATTTTTATGTGGCTGAATTTTTTGGACCCTATTTATCACATAATGGCAGGGTTTCACTATATCAATATGAAAAGGGTTAGTTAGTAGAGGGTGGAAGCTGTTCTGTTGTGAGTGGTTGCCTCATTTCAGGATATTCATGCTTCATAACTGAGTTCAGTTTTCATTTGTTGAAAGTGGAAAGAATGATAATCTTTGGGGCAATGTAGACATAAGTAACCACAGAAATTGGGTCGGTAATACCGATGTGAAGTGTGAAGAAACCACTGTGAATGAGTGTGCTTGCCCAATTCTACTAAATGAGTCAGTAAGCAGAAAAGATCTTTGTCATCCTGCCTAGGACACCCATTATGGCCCAGAAAAATGGCCCTATTAATCAAGGCTGCACCAAGACACCAAAGGTATATTATTATAAAGAGCTACACAAATGCCCACTAATAAAGAAAGGTACAGAAAAATACTCACTTATACTTACCCTCCACAAATAAGGCATTTGAAAACACTAACTTGGGTAATGAGGTGGGAAGTGAACGGATGGTGAAACATAAGATGTCTGCCACTCCCACCAGCCCAAAGAAGAAATACATGGTGAAATGATGCCAGCTCATGAGTTCGTTCCACTGGCCCTCCTTATATAAGGTCAGGCGGGGCCCTCCAGGAATAAACTGCTCCCCAGCCATGCCTATAGAAGAACATTTCACAGTTTTAGCAACCCTTTCCATAACTTTACCTAGAATGCAAGAAGATGCAGGAAGATCAGCTCATTGCTCATTTCAATCTACTGTCATCTTGGGACATCAATTCCTCTATCAAGGCTGTTCCCCAACAGCTGAGCACTGGTGCCTTAGGGTTGTTTTAGAGGTTCAGATGCTGGTTCAAATAACCAATTTTAGTGAAAGAGATAACCAATTGAGTCAAACAGCTCTTTCAGATCTTCAGTGCTGATGATCTTATTTCCACTGACTATTCCAATCTAATGACTAAGATAAATCCTGAATAATTTGGGGGTATAGATTTGTGAGATTAGATCAGTCCTATAGAGACTGATTACTTCCTTCTTAGATACTATTATGCATGTTTGGGTAGCTGCCATGTAGTAGGGGGTTGCACTTGGTCCCGGAGAAAAATATTAAAGAGTTCAGCTTTTCCTCAGTTAAGGATAACTGAGAAAGCCCAGACAGATAAGCATATGATCTAGTCAGTTATATAAACAGTTAAACTTTTTAGTGATGCTGCCTTCTTTGTTAGTCTATAGAATTTGGCAAGGAAATTTCTCTTTGGAAGCACTACTATGTAATTTGATGGTCATAGCAAAGACATATTGCCATGAATAAAACATAAAGAAATCTAATGGGAAAATGGGAAGTTTTACCTTTTATAAAGGAGAGGCTGCAGTGGAAGTCTTAAAAACACAGCACATTTTCATAGAATCTTCACAGTCAGTGGAAAGGCCTTAATAAGTCATGTGGCCTAACCTCTTGCTCTAATTTAGGAACCAAGAAAGAATGAGTGCATAAGGCAAGTTCTTCTACAGCCAATCAGCAATAATTTATTATAGAAGCTTTTCCATAATCGCTTCATTATTTTGTGGTTGTTTGCAAAACGGTTTTTGATTTTGAATGAGTTCGTTCTTTCAGGGATCAGAACAATAGATATAAAATGATTTCAGAAGCTCCGACCAACTCTATAAAGGAAATTTACCTTAATTGCATAGGCAAGTTAAGTACTATGACTAATTCATAAATAGGCCTTTGTACAGACATGAGTATCACCTTCCTAACAAATTATTAATGTATCAGAGAGAAATTATAATTAAAATGTGTTAAGAGATATTTTTGATTAAAAAATTCATTTTAGCAATTTCTTGACTTTATATTGGATCTTTTTTATATATGAGAAAATACCCAAAAGGAGAAAACAGAACACAAAAATGGTCCACTCACCAGTTAAAGCCATGCCAACTAATACAGATCCTTCCAAAATTTCTACTCGATGGAATAATGCTTTGGAACCAAGATAGCAGGTGCGCTTTTGCTTTTTGCAGACATATTTCAGAATACTCTTTATACTCCACCAAAGACCCATAACAAAAAAGAAGGTTCCAGGGAGGGCATGACCTGAGAAACTCCCCATGATCTAGAAAAATAAGAACATACAGAAGATAAAAACATTTTATTTCTGGAACCTGGCAAAACATCACTTGTCCCCACAAATTGCACTATCTTCCAATGATTATGGATATGTCACTGATTTGGAGGATCCTATATTACTGCAAACTGTAGGTAGATCCCACTACAATATCAAAAATACCAATAAAAATTCACATTTGATAAATACTTAACCATGCACTGGTCACTATGTCAAGTATTTTACATGCAACCTCCAACCTAATTTTTGTAACATACCCATGAATGAGGGATTATTATGCCATTTATATAGGGATACAGGTTTAAAAAAGTTAAATGCTTACCTAGATAGCACAACTATTAAGCAAAGGTTCTGTTGTTTTTAACACAGAGATCAAAAGGATTTCTTTAAATGACAGTATGTACTTCACTATACAGTTGCCCTTCACGAATATTAAAAGGAAAAAAACAAGAAAGTTTTACCTTTATGTTTAAAACTTGAAATGATTGAAATGGCTTACAAATTTTTTAATGTAGATAATTTCAAAGTGTCAAGCATCAAGTGCATGGATGTGCCCATTAGTGTTCATGCAATATCTGTTAGCTGCTCCCCACTCTTTTCCCAGCCTCTCCTCCAGTTGGATTGGAACCATGTTTTCAATTCTGGCTAATGGACTGTGAGCGGAATTGGCACATG
>RJWJ010050120.1:0-10004 GCA_004363605.1 Indri indri | reverse complement strand
TCCAGGCTGGAGTGTAGTGGTGCGATATAGCTCACTGCAGCCTTGAACTCCTGGGCTCAAGCATCCTCCCACTTCAGCCTCCCACAGCGCTGGGGTTACAGGGGTGAACCGCCATGCTCAGCCTAAACTTTAAAATTTAACTTCAAATCCTTGTTGATTTACCAAACCAAAGACTATCATATTTTTTTCCTGGTTAATGCAGGTTATAATAAAAGGTGACAGGTATGTCCAGAATCCTCTCTTCATTTTCTACAGTGGATTTTTCCCTTAATGGGCTGGGCGCTCCTGTGTTCTCTATTTCATTTTGCACCAGCTATTTTTACCATCATTTATAAAGTTAAGGCCTTAAACCAGCCTTATGCTAGCAATCTTTGGGTTATAGTAGAGCCAAGATAACTATCAGAGTCATGATAATTTTTCTGTCAATTGTTTCCCACAATCTGGCTGATGTTGAATTGTTGAATAAATACAGACTTGCTTCACAATAGTGTGCAGTTCATATGGACTTTAGAGAAACTATATAGAGCAACTCAGATTTTCAGTTTGTTTTAAGTTGTGGAGACCAGAGTGTTGTAACTAAGATTTAATGGTCACATTAAGGGATTCTTCCAAGTTTTTATAGTTTTATTTTTTGTGCTTATTTTATTTAAATTATGAATTGCAGAACTCCTAATGTATGCTCGTTGAGAAAGCCTGATTTTTCTCTTCCTACATCAAAATTTATAAAACAACAGTCAAGTACTATAAATGGTCACATTTCTTCAGTCTACTGCAGTTCACAAAATCGTTACGAGAGCCACACTAATGCCTTAATTACAAAGCTTGTACTGGGTAGGGTCCAGTGGGTTAGTTGTCCTCAGTGTCATGTAATAGAGCGGCTGTGAGGATGGTTTGGAGCAGGGGTGTGGGACAGACCTGGATTCACATTCTGGCCCTGCTACTTAGTTGGCGCTTGGAAGGGTTATTGAACCATTCTGAGCCTCAGTGTCTTTGTGTACAAAATGGGAATAATACCAACCCCATAAAACTTCAGGGAAGGTGGAGCAAGATAATATTTGTAATTGTGTGTACATAGGTAACTGCTTTTTTGAGGACTGTATTTATAGCACTAAATTATAATATTAGCAGCAAATATGTTATTGAATGACTAACGTAAAGAAAAAAAACTCTGAAATTTACAAATGGGAATTTACATTAATTTAACTCATAAGATTCTAAATATTTATCATGTATCTTTTTAAGGCATCCAGATATAATCGATTTTTTTTCTTTAAGTGTAAGACTGTGGTATATTTTCGATATGATAAAACATTCCTTGTGAAAAGGAAAGCTTTAAGAATTCTGCAACATCTGGAGGAGGTTAAATTCTTAGTTTTGGGCTTCATGACAGCTACTTTTTCTCTTTTCACTTTAACTGCCAAAACCTGTCATATCTGAGACATTTCATGTCTATAAACAAGGTGAACTGTGCTATGCACGTGAGCTGTTGTAACTGCTGATTTGAGCAAGGTTACAGGTCAGTCTATGTCAGGTAACTCGGAGTTTTCTGGTCCATCATGTGATTCATTTGCCTGAATGGAGTGCTATGAAACTAATAAAATTTCTTTTTAAAAATAGGATTATTTGCCTGTAGTTCCAGCTACTTAGAAGGCTTTGGCAGGAGGATCGCTTGAGCCCAGAAGTTTGAGTCCAGCTTAGGCAACATAACAAGAACATATCTCTAAAAAATAAAAAATAAAGTTAGGATTATTACTTGTAAAATTCTTTATAAGTACATCAATACTGCTAAGATAAGCAGCAACTTAGTATTATGTGATGCTATGTTTGGAACCTCCAGAATGATACATTTTAAATAAATTTTACTCAGACGTAAGGAAACCATATTACTTATATAAGGAAATTCGGTACTGGTAGTGAAGTAATGTATTTGTTGTCATTTGGAATCATTAAAATATAGCATTTGTCTGTTAAAGTGTATTTTAAGCCTTAAAGTCTTAGAGGCTTTAGATTTAGAAAGACAATTATTGATCATTTGCTCTACTGGCCCCATTTTGCAAATGAAAAATTGAGGGCCAGATGGATTAAGTAATGTGCCCATGTTTGTTCAATAAAAGAGTGGGGAAAAAATACAGTGTCTAATAGGAATTTCCTTCACAGTACAGTTGCTTCTTAAAGGGAGTTAGGTGCTAAAGTCATTTCTTGCTGGTGATTTTTTAGTATAGCCAAAATTACCCTTGATAACCCCTTAGGAAGGCAGTATGACCTAACACTGAATCCAACACAGCAAGTTTTTCTTCCAACACTGGAACAGATGGCTATCTTAAATTGAGTGCCAGAGAAGAAGTTGGCTTGTGTTTAGGAACTGTTTTTATAAGAAAAAAAAATGATAACAGCAACAACAAAAACACCCTTATCAATAAAACTAGAATTCCCCTCAGTCTAGTGGGATGCTTGGAATAACTGCGTGTTTCACATTCCCTCTCGGGGCGTACACTCGGGCTTTGGCATGGTTCCCGTGCTACTCAGATTGTTCTCTTTCTCAATCTCTCCTTTTGTACCCAGCAAGCTTCTGTGGTTACACTGAAATATGTTAAATGGGCATTTGCTGGGCCTCCCCTGAACATTCTTTCATCTTAGAAGATTCAGTAGGATATGATGATTCATTTCTTTAATGGAGGCTTATAGAGATGTAAGTCATAAATTGGGGTTTTTGAACTAGTTTTTGTAGCACTGTTTAAAATATCCCCCCAATACTTACTGTTTTTTGTAAAACTGTGACAGTTTTTCAGGTGAGTTTTATTATCGGGTACACAGAAATACTTTTTCTTCTGTTATCTCTTATGTTTCCTTGTTAGTGCAGCACCCCTTCTTGGGATTTAAAATCCACAGGGCTGAGTGCTTGCTTATATAAGCCCTAGGCATAGGAAAGATCTCTAATATTATTGTGTATAGTACAAAAATTTCTTTGCTGTAAAAATTTAAACCTATTCTTTCTCTAAACTGTAACTGATGTAATTTATTGTTTTCTAAAGGTAGATGTGACCAATATCCAAAAGTATCCATGAGCTGAAATATGGCAACAAAATTTTCTCTCTCTCTCTCCCCCTCCCTCCCTCCCTCCCTCCCTTCCTTCCCTCACTCTGTCACCCAGGCTAGAGTGCAGTGGTGGGTGTCATCATAGCTCACTGCAACCTCAAACTCCTGGTCTCAAGCCACCCTCCTGTCTCAGCCTCCTGAGTAGCTGGGACTACAGGTGCATGCCACCACACCTGGCTAATTTTTTTTCTGTTTTTTTTAGAGATGGAATCTCATCCTTGCTCAGGCTGGTCTTGAACTCCTGACCTTAAGCCATCTTCCCGCCTTGGCTTCCCAGAGTGCTGGGATTATAGGCGTGAGCCACTGCACCTGGCCTCAATATTTCTTTTAAGAAAAAGATAGGAAGAAATAAGTTACATATGTAAAAAGTTCTTATTTGTATAAGAGGTTACAACTAGAACTGCTCTATCCTTACTGTTTACCAAAAACACACACTTTCCTGTCAGCCATAACTCTCACACGTCAGATACCAGAGCTTTTGTTAATCTTCGGTCCTCCCCTCCCCCGCAGCTTCGATGCTGTTTTCTGCCCCGTCTTTCTGAGGCTTGTTTCTTCATTGGCTGTGACACTGTCCTGGATCTCCCAGTTTTTTGGCTAGTCATTCTTTATCTCTTTACAGAAACTTCTTTCTTTGCTTAACCCACCAAATATTCTTTACTTATATTTATTGTAGATTCCCTTCTTTTTAATTCTGCTCTCCTTGTCTGATTCCATTCACTCCCAGTCTTTAGCCAGCGGAAAGCTTCATCTCTAACCAAGGGTGCCTGGAGCCATCTCTTCCTGGCTTACGAGAGCCAGTTCTGCACATGATGCTCTGAACGCACAGCTCTGCGTTCAGAGCCCTCGCACTGGTAGCGTGAAGCCAGCCGTGGGGAGAGCATTTACACTACAGATCAGGGCTGTCCCCGCCAGAGCCAGTTTACCAGCGCACCACTGTCTAATCCCAACTTCTGTCCCAAGAAAAAAGCTCCCAAGATCATTTCTCTCTGAATGCCCTATTCGCTCTTAAACTCAGTTCAAAACAAATTGACTGACATGCCAAACCAGTTCTTCCTGATTGCCCTACTTTGTTAGTGGAAAGGCTATTTTTCAGTCTCTCAGGCTTGAAACTTTGCCCAAGATTTTGGCTCCTACCCCACTTTTAACCTGCACATCCAGTCTGCTATTAAGGCACATGAGTTTTAAGTTAGTGGTGTTTCCTGACACGATGCTTTTGATTTTCACTTTGTTTAGGAGTTTATTATTAGCTTCCTAGGTAATCTCTTCAGTCTGACATCCTCCAGTCCATTATGTTCCATGTCACTGACAAACATTTAGTAAAAAAAAAGCTTATTTGTGCCAGGCATTAAGCTAAATGCTTTATATATCTTACTTTATTTTGTCAACAAAACGACCTTATGTGGTAATTTATCAGTTAGGATTTGTTTGTGACTCAACAAAAAAAAAGCAAACAAACGTAGCCCTTTCCTGAGCTAGTACCTGTGGCCAGGAGAATGGCATTTGCAAATGGTCCTCTGTGCCAACAGGGGCCCACCTGGAGCTGGGGTGGGGTTAGTGTCACACAGGCCACACTGCTGAGAAGGGGGAGGGAGATGGACACTGTACTGCAGTAGATATCTGCCTTAGGCAGTTAGTAACATCTCCATTTTATGACCAAAGAAATAAACCATGAAGTTAGTTAACTCTCCAGAGTTTTTTTGGTTAGGACAAGGAAGAATTGAAATTCTCCTGAATTTGAAGGTCGTGCTCTGTCCATTATCCTTTGTTATAACCTCCCGACTTACTTAGTAGAGGCTAGTGGTCAAGTGCTTATGCTCTGATGTTGGGTAGACCTATGTTGGAATCTATGCTTTGCCACTTGCTTCCTGTATGACACTGCACAAGTTGCTTACCCCTCTCGTATAACAATATCAATCTCACAGGAAAAAAATAAAATCCTTAGTAGGATTTTTCTGCATACATCTAGTGTGCTTGAAACAGGATTTGGTTTAATAAGAGTGTGTGCAATGTCAACCCCAATGACGATTAAACTGTATGTTTGTGCAAGGCATAGATTGTATTTTTCTATTTCTATTTTTTATACTGCGAAATATAGCCCATTACTTTTGGATAAATTATTTGTCGAGTTAAAAAGACATGAAACACAATACGTAGGAAAATGCAGTGGGGAAAATTGTACTTCAAGGATTAATAGCATCATTAATGTGCAAGGATGTTAAAGTAAAACTTGTCCTGGGTCAGTTTCAGCTGAGTCCCCAAGGTGAAAGGTGACAACCATGCAAGTTGCTTGACCACTCAAATAGGACTTGGGAAGGAGGTGGTCCAGAATCATTCTTATGACCCTTAACTGCTACCAGATAAAAAGAGGAGTTACTGATTTGAAGGAGGATTTCTTTAGGGTCATTTTCAATGTTCTGGGAACCCGATCTCTCTATCAAAAACACACATGCTGGAGAGAAGCAGGGCTACTTCCCTTCATCTCAGGTCACATGAGAGGAGCATCAAGGGAATGGTTCCAAGAGCCTCATGAGTGTCCTCTGCATTGTGAGAGACACAGTGGACTGGCGTCTGATCCATACTGGGGACTGTGAAGGTGAGAGGCTGTGACTAGAACTCAGAGTGCGGAGAGCTGCACTGACTATAACCTGCGCTGAGTTGTTGGAACGAGAATGCATGTTTCTCGTGGACCAGGTCTGCAGGCGGTCTGCCCACAGCAGAGCTGGTGTGAAGACATGGTCACTCCTGCTCCAGAGGAGTACCTGGAGGAGCTGATGTTACCCAGGAGCCACCCAGAGGCCAGATCGAGGACCCTGGCAAAAAGAGGGTGCTCCTGGAGGCCCAGCATCTGGGGCAGGAGGCTGTAAGTGACCACATCAAGGAAATTGCAGGTGCGAATCTCCAGAAATGGGATTTCTCTCCAGGATTCAGGAAGTCCTCCTCGAGAGAAAGAATGATTCTCTTCACTCATGGAATGCTGACACCAGATTGTGGCACTACCACCTCAATCAGACCTTCTCCGCTTCCTAACCTCTTTTCCCTCCACCCTGCCATTACCCCGAGAGGGTTTGAAACTGGCAGGAAATAGAGACACCAGCTGCTCTTCTCTTTTTCTCCAAAGCCTTCCTGCTTGAAGCAGGCCTGGGCTAAGAGAGAGAAAATTTCATTTTAACTGAAGTTTGAGGTTTTAATGATTACACAGGACTGGAATTTTCTTTATAGAAACAAACACTTTTGTGACTTGATGTGACCCAAGGTCTTTTTATTATTTCAGAGTGACCAAAAAAGTCCAGGGAGTTACTATTTCATCCAATGATGAGCAAAGAACCTGTCCCATGGAGCAGGTTAGAACAAGCAGCAGGGTACAAGAATAAAGTTGCTTTAAGTGGTATCCTGTGAGACCTGCTTGTTCAGTGTTATAGTTCACTAAATATCCAATTTCAACATGTATGTTGGAAAGTATGAGGTTAAACATTGTCTTTGGAATTTGAAGGAAAGGTCCTAAAACACGTTGAGATTTATTTGGCTTGATTTTTCAAGTTGGAAATTGAGATGTTACAGGAATGCAAGCCAGGCAGGGTTCCTGTCATAGATTCAGAGGTGAAACTGAGCTGACCGTGGCTGGGCAAAGTGGGATACGAAATGGTTCTGCTGGGTTTGAAAAGGTTGCCTTTGTCTGGTCTGTGGCTTCTAAGTCAAGCCGACTGACAGCTGTGCTCAGGCCCCCGGAGAGAACTGCTTTTGAAGAAATATTCATGTGGCATCAGGCTCTGAACTATTTATGGAAAAGCAAAGAATTTCACTCAAAAGCAGCAAAGAAGAGAAAGGGGACTGCCCTGTCAGTGCTTTTTGATGACCTTTTATTGGTGGGATACAGCTGAGCTTGGAGGCGAGCCTCACAGCAGTGATTGTTGGCGATAAACACAGAAGGTGGTACCTGCCTCCGTCCTTGAGGGATGAAGCTCAGGGAGAGGGAGATGAGGTCACCTGTCAGTAGGAGCAGCTTCGCTGTTCCTATAGAGACCAGCGGTGGAAGTGGGGGGCTGGTGGGGGCGGGCCGTGTAACTGTGGGAAACCTCAAGAGTACAGGGAGAGCTCCAAATTAGAGAGCGCGGGAGGCAGGAGTAAGGGGCGATGTTTTTGGTCCGCCTCCCCAATTTATCCGTGATAATATTTTTACAAAGTTCTCCTAATAACATGATTTCATATAATTCTTATGACAGTTATCCACCTGATTAACTGTGACATCTGATGGTGGAAACTAGAGGAGGAAGTTACACAGGGTAAGTTGCTTACCCAAGGTCAGATAGATAGGGACAGAATTTGGATCAAAATTGTCTCCTAACTTCCTGATTCAAAGAGCTCTTTCCAGCGTTCCAGCCTTTAGTACTGTGTTAAAATAAGGTGAAAGGATTTCACATGATTCGTGGACAATGTTTTAAAATTCAATAGTAATGTGTTTATTTTTAAAGTTGTCTTCCGTTTTTGGCAAGGATACTGGTTTTCCGTTAATGGGGCTGTGATAAACTTGTGTAAGTAAAAAGAGTGAAAATTTTAAAGCATCAAGTAAATATTGGTACTGAGAGTTTGTAGTAACCGTGAAGGGGACTTGGATGAGTGAAGTTCAGAAACCCCTGATCTCAGCCTTACCGGCCCAAACACAGAGCTTGTAATTCGATTACATTCTCTGAATGGTGTTCTTGGTGTGTCGTGTGGCTAAGTCCTGACCTCACAATTGGGTTATAAACTCTTCGTGGTCAAGGACCGTGCCTTATATAATCCAGTTGTTTATGGGTTGAGTTATGTCCCCCCAAAGTTCATATGTTGAAGTCCCAACCCGAGTACCCCAGAATGTGGCCTTATTTGGAGATTGGGTCTTTACAGGGGTAAGCAAGTTAAAATGAAGTCATTAGGGTGGGCCTTAATTCGGTATGGCTGTTGTCCTTATGAAAAGGGGAAATACCATGTGACATGAAGACAGTCATCTGCACACCAAGGAGAGAGGCCTAGAACGGGTTCTCATTCACAGCTATTGGAAGAAAACAACTCTGCCAACACCTCGAGTCTGGACTTCCAGCCTCCAGGACTGTAAGACAGTAGGTTTGTATTGCTGAAGCTACCCACTTTGTGGCACTCTATTATGGCAGCCCTAGCAGACTAGGACAATAGGGTTTTGCTGAAATACTGGGAGCATAACTAAATAATTCTTAAACAGTATAACACAATCTTCTTCCTGTGTAATTTTGATTAAAGTGATTCCAAGTTTGAAATTAAAAACGCCTCCTCTTGGACTTCGAGGCTTCGTTAGCCCTTCTCTCTCTTTCTGCTTCAGCAATGCCCAGCACGGCTCTCTTCTGAGCCCAGGCAGCTTCTGGTGTGTCTCCTTTTACCAACAGTGCCCTTAGATGTCTGGACTTGGCCACTCCCAGTCACGCTAGGGCCATCCTCTTTGTGCAAGGCCTTTGTATTGAACCAGGATTGCTTTTTTAAAACTTTAACTACTTTGTGTGTGTGTGGTTTTTTTTTTTTTTTTTTTTCACTTCTTCCTCTGACCAAAAAAGAATTGTTACCTTTAGAAGTGGTAGCAGCCACTAAAAAGGAGGAGCACCGTTTGAATTCACCATGGAACCTGGCCCTTAATTAAAAGATGCTGCTGCCTTCAGCCGAGCTGTTGCCTAGAGTGTGGCGTTTGGAGCTCAGAGTCTGCAGTTATCTGGGTGGGCTGTTGTCATCACAGCCTTCAGCACATTATGTCATTACTATTTGTGGGTGTGTTAGCCTTCTACTATATACCGTGGACTCCTCGAGTATACAGACTGGCCGTGTCTTAATCATTTGGGGGTCACCTGTGCCTGGTACCCAACACAAATTCAATAAAAATCTGTTGAATCAATGTATATTTTAAAAGGAGAATAGAGATTCAATGTCCTGTACGCTGCATTTCCATTTGACATACAATTGAATTCTGTGATACGGTATACCTAAAATATTCTTCTAGTCTTTACATTCAGAATCTTGTTGATTTAGGGAATGCTTTTAGTCCTGGACTGGATTTCCAAGACTTTGTGGAAATATACTCCCTGTATTCCTAGGGAGCTTTAAGAATTGTTTTTGGTGGTTTAGGTACTGATTTAATTAGAAATAGCAGATTGACCTAAATAATTTAGCGCCCCCCCCTTTTTGCCATAATCTCTTAAAGATCTATTTCTGTGCATTAGATTAGGAAATTATGATCATTTTCTAGAATCCATTCTGAGTTTAAACTACATTGTCTATTTTTAGGGTCTGTTCTCTGAGACTGAATTTTTAAAAATATGGCTGCCGGCACACTGACAAATATTATCTTTCTCATCACTTTTAGGATTTATGTCCAAATGCACCATTGCCATTTACTAACGAAATGCTTCACCCCGAGATATGTTACACGCATTTTTCTTTTGAAGCACGTGAGCGTGGAACAATGGCGGTATTTACAAATCCTCACATCCAGAAGTGGGAACACTTGGCAGAGCAGGAGTAGCATTTCCATCTTCTCTTGATCAAACCTTGCACGATGACACTGCCGTCCTACATGATAGGATGAATCTGCGCTGGCTTGTCATGTGCCGTTATTTTAAGAAGTCCTTTGTTGCTCTGGGAGAAACATTTAGCTACGTGTTATTTATTGCCCATATACCAATCTCAGGCTAATAAACCCCAGACTCTGCCAAACTAGGGAATTGAATTTAGCAAATCTTTCATGATTCTTGTGCCAAGTTTTGTGGGTCATACACGGTCTCTTCCTTCAAGGGACTTACTGTGTAATGAGGATGGTGGTTCAGGATCAAGGCTGGGACTCTGGTGTGAGGGCATATTCTTTTTAAAAATCTTCTGGTGGCATGGCACTTTTTATTCCTGCCCTCGTGCCTAGA
>RJWJ010050119.1:0-10021 GCA_004363605.1 Indri indri | reverse complement strand
TCAAACTCCTGGGCTCAAGCAATCCTACTGTCTCAGCCTCCCGAGTAGCTGGGACTACAGGCATGCGCCACCATGCCCGGCTAATTTTTTCTATATATATTTTTAGCTGTCCAATTAATTTCTTTCTATTTTTTTTTTGGTAGAGACGGGGTCTCGCTCTTGCTCAGGCTGGTCTCGAACTCCTGAGCTCAGAACGATCAGCCCGCCTCGGCCTCCCAGAGTGCTAGGATTACAGGCGTGAGCCACCGCGCCCGGCCGAGACCAGTCTTATCAAGAGCGAGACCCCATCTCTACCAAAAATAGAAAAAATTAGCCAGGCATGGTGGCGCAGATCTGTAGTCCCAGCTACTAGGGAGGCTGAGCCAGAGGATTGCTTGAGCCCAGGAGTTCGAGGTTGCTGCCAGCTAGGCTGATGCCATGGCACTCTAGCCCAGGCAACAGAGTGAGACTCTGTCTCAGAATGAATGAATGAATGAACAAATGAACAAACAAATGAATAAATAAATGAATGAATGAATAAATAAAATAAAAATATAGCCCCAAAGCTCAGAAAAGTCTGGGATTAGGGATAAAGCATAAAAATTATCAGTATACAAGAGTAGTTGAAGCCACAGGAGTGGAATAGATCAGCTAAAGAAAATACGAAAAGGCTTAGGTTTAGGCCTCAAATGGAATCCCAGGGCACATCAACATGCACGGCTTAGACCAAGAAGGAAAAGAGAAGAAGATTCAGGAAGAGTTAGCAGTCAGAGAGACAGAAGGAAAACTGAGGTATCTACTGCAAGTCCAGTGAGGGCAACTACCAAGTCCACCTTGTTCATCTCTCTATCTGCAGTGTCTAACATTGATGGTACATAATGGATGCTCAATAAACATCTGTGAAATGAATAACTGGGTGGCACTGAAGCTGATGGAGAAGAATGCTTCCAGGTGACTATTCAAGAAAAGCAAATGCTTTTGAAAAAACAATGAAAGATAAGGTTTGAAAAGCAACCACTTGATTATGCAACAAGAAAATCAAGAGACCCAATAAAAAGAACACTACATGGAGTAAGTGAGTAAAAGTCAGACTGCAGTGGGTTGAGCAGTGAAGGGAGGTGAGGAAGAAAAGAGAGCAAGGGTAGACTATACTTTTAAGAAGCTTGATAGAGAGGAGTAAAAGAAATTAAGTCAGTAGCTAGAGGGCTAACAGACTTACACAAGTTTTTTTATATGTTCAGATGAGAGACATTTCAGCTTGTTTGTGAATATGGACATCACTGCAAATGTTAGATTAACAACTTAATTTTCAAGCAGCAGTTTGTACTATTTTAAATAAATACAATATATGCACAGAGAGGGAGGATTTTATTAGACTTTTGAAAAAGAATTTCTAAATATTTAGACCTATTTACATTGGTAGTTTACACTAACCTGGAGAAAGTAATGAAGAGTGTAATAATAAAATAAAAAGCCTCTCAAGACAATAGAAATGACTATTTCAAAGCATTGCTAGGAAAAGAAACTGAAAGTAATTTTGTTATTAAAATAATTTGTTTTATCTCCAGCAGAGATACCTGATCCAAGAGGAAATGACATCTGGGATCAGAGGTTTGAGATGCTATTTTATTTACTCTACGAAAAAATTTTTACATTTCATATTTGTACAAATATTTTAAGTGTTTTACTTTAGGTTTTGTTTATTAGTGTGGTTTTAAAAATTGCATATGTAACACAACAAAGCTGATTCTGGCCAGCTTTTTAATATTTGGTTTTTATAAATTATTGTTTAGGTACCGTTAGGTTAGACCTGATTAGACTATAAAAGATAAGAAAATGTGAACATTATTAAACCAAAGGGTAAGATACAAACTAAAACTGAAATTACCAGGAAGGACAGATTTCTAACAAGTTGGAATAAACAGGGAACAAAACACAGAGAGGGCATGGAGCGGGTTAAAACACACTTCCTAGCCATGGCCACTAGATGGTACAAATATTTTACAGGACTTAAAATGAATGACCTAAGCACTCAAAATTTTCAGGAAAATCCTCAAAGAAATTAAACTTCTTACCTCTATGAAGAAGTGGAAATTTTTTGTGCTACTTGAAACTGTAGGAAGATGTGTGTATATATGTGTGTATGTTTTTGTTGCTTTATATTTTGCTTTGTTCAGCATAAATGTTTTGAGGTTGTGTATTTTCCAAAGATATTTTAGCCTCTCTGAGTCAACAGCTTCTTGCCTGCACGTGACTAAATGGCCCTTGGGGTGACAGTGGTGGTGATGATGATATGTGTCTTCATAGTCCTAGAACTAACTTAATTCCAGTATTGCCACAGAAACAAAATATTATAAAAGTGAAGTACTAAAAGAAAAATTCTATCCCCAAATATCGGTAGTGTGAAAAATACTAAATTTCTGGTCTAATACTCCAGGAGTTGCTACTGAGCAAAAATGAGTACTTACTTGAATTAGGGGGCCAGGAATCCCGGTATTCACTATCTGCTTGAGTTCTGGGTGACTTGCCCCGAACCTGGGGAGCCACAGAAAAATCATAAGGGTTATAATCAATGGGAGAACTTCACCAAGAAATTTAAATCATAAAAATATACCTAAATATATATTTTTCTATGATTTCTTCCATAGTGTACAAATTGAATACATTATCCTAACAATAACATACACATAAAAAAAGCTTTCTGGTTTTTAATTCATTTTCTGTATATCCTCTTATCCAGTACCAAGCTCATTCAGAAGGTAAGGGAGAGGGGAATAAGCAGTAAAGAGAGACCCTGTGGGGTCAAGAACCACAATTTTGGGCTGGGTGTGGTGGCTCACACCTTAATACCAGTACTTTGGGAGGCCGAGGTGGGAGGATTGTGTGAGGTCAGGAATTCGAGACCAGCCTGAGCAAAAGCGAGACCCTGTCTCTACTAAAAATAAAAAAATTAGCCAGGTGTCTAGCTCATGCCTGTTTAATTCCAGCTACTCGGGAGGCTGAGGCAGGAGGATCACTTGAGCCCAGGAGTCTGAGGTTGCAGTGAGCTATGATGATGCCACGGCACTCTAGCCAGAGTAACAGAGCAAACCTCTAGCTCAAAAAAAAGAATCAGAATTCCTTACATAGCTACATAGTTGCTGGGAGCAACAGTGACCATGAACTCCTTCCCTGTATTGTCATACCATGGATGAATAGTCAGCTCCACTGAGAGGAAAACCAAAGAGAAAAGCAACTGTAACCTTCAGCAAAGTCTTGTATCTTCTAATACTGCCTTCATCTAAATGCAAATTCATAAACTCATAAAACCCAGCTTCCTCAGGAGCTTGCCTAAGACAGACACCATAGCAAGAGGCTTACCTTTCTTTCTTGTTTCTTCTGCATCTCCATGACATGCAGGCGCTCCATGAGGCTGGAGATGCCCTGCTCCAAGCTGTCAATGGTGTGGTGCTGAGGATCATGGCCACTGAAGCTGTTCCGCAGGCTGCGCAGAGCATCTCGAACGAGCTGCAGGTCGCTGGTCTGTGGGCAAAAATAAGGTGCTGTTGGCATGGCGCAGGGCCGTATTATTAAACACATCCCAACTTTTTGGCTTAAGAGGATATAGGACAGAGGTTTCCATAAAACATCTTTTTTTGCAAAGGTATGAACTATAGGAAATTTTCCTCCACAGATGCAGACCTACTGTTTACCTACTAATTCTTAATTTTGGATAGCAAGTGCCTCATAATCTTTGCACACTCAACACACGCAACAATTAAGGAACTGAACTATAAAAGGCGCAGTCCACTGGCAATGGGTTTGGCACTCCTCTAGTTTCAGCAAGAAGAGGCAAATCTGTACTCAAATCCAGCCACCTACCCCTCTGTGGGTGACTGAAGCAGCTCCTTTTCCTGCCGTTGGAGGGAGAAAACCATTGCTTTGAGAGTTGTGACTGTTGTAGTTGGTCACCTATAGCAGCACAAAGAAACGTTGCATATTAAAGGGAGAATTCTAAACCAAGATGTCCTGTCTTTTGTTTTTCTTCTTTTTTTTAAGACAGAGTCTTACTCTGTCACCCCGAGTGCAGTGGCATCATCATAGCTCACTGCAAACTCAAACTCCCGGGCTTCAAGTGATTCTTTTGCCACAGCCTCCCGAGTAGCCGAGACTACAGGCTCACCACCATGCCCAGCTAATTTTTTTTTTTTTCTATTTTTTCTACAGACCGGTGTCGCTCTTGCTCAGGCTGGTCTCAAACTCCTAACCTCAAGGGCTCCTCCCCCATCAGCCTCCCATAGTGCTAGGATTACAGGCGTCAACAACTGTACCTGGCCTTATTTTTCTTTTTTATGTTTCTCATTTCCTGCCATAGTATATGATAATTTATTTGTTTAATGGCTCTCTCTCTTAAAATGTATCCTTCGTGAGTGTAGTTTTTCCCCCCTTTCGTTCACTGCTATATCCCCAGTACTTGACACGTAGTAGGCTTTATCGAATGTGGGATAAATTAAATGATAACCTCAGCCTGGAGGTCCCAACCTAGCTTCTGCCACGACCATGGGAAGGCCTCAGAATGCTGCTCTGGCACCACCTGCCTTTGTTTCAGTACTAAAAAAAAAATAATAGCCTGACTCTGTATCAAATGGATCTAACAGAGCAGTGTTTAGTTATTTATGTGGATTATCTTATATAGTCTGCATAATGATAGACTGGGTCACTATTATTTCCATTTTCCAGATGAACCTTATTTCTAAGACTCAGTGGCTAAGCAACTTAAGGTCACACAATGTAGATGTGGTAAAGCTGGAATTTGAAACCAGATTTTCTTATCCTGGAACCTGCACTCTTAACTCCCTCACAATATAGCCTCCTAACAAACAAGCCTGTGGCCTTGGTTTAGCTAAGTCAGAAACACAATTTCCCCATTTTCCCCACAAATGTGGGAGAACCTGAGTTCTAGGTTACCTCATCTGCCTCTCTTTTCATACAGTGAGCCAAAAGGACGTCTTTGTGTTCTAGCTCCCGCTCTAGGTCCACCTGCAAAACAGAGACTAAATCAGAAAAGGATTTCTCCAGGCCAAAGGGGCGGGAAAGTCAGCGGCTGAGTATGTTCCGACCTGGTGGTAACTGGCATCAGAGAGTTTCCGGAGTGCTTCCTCTAGCTTGACCTGGTGCTGCTGAAGGAGGCGATCCTTCTGCCCCAGCTCTTTCTGCAACAGAGATAGAGCTTCCAGATGTGTGGCAAAACCAAGGACACTGAAAAGTTCACTCTCTGCAACACAATTCCACCCCAGTAAAGTAGAGCCTCAGAGGGAACAGTCCTTTCCCCAAAAAATATCAGGAAGACTTTACTTACCATAATAGTCTCACACAGTGCAAAGGATTTTCAGAAGGGTAAGGAGGAAGGGAACTACCATTTGTAGGAGGACCACTATGAGCCATCCAATACTAGTTATAGATAAAGGTAAGACTAGAACTGAAGCTTCTAGACTCCTAGCTCTGTGTTCCTTCTCCTAGCTGTGCTGTTTATTCTTAACGGCTAGTGAATCAGGGACACAGAAAATGATCTCCTTTGAGAAACCAAAGGTAAGAATAGAATACTTAAGTCCTCTTTGACCAACAGCAACAATGGGCTGGTCATAAAAGGTCAGGTGGAAGTCATTTCCAAACCAATACTCATTCTTACTTTATATTCTCCCAAGAGCCGGTTCCTCTCATCTAGCTTCCACTGCAAATCCACCTGCAAAGATAAGAACATTCACTGGTATGGAAGTATTGTCTACCAATTCTCAAGGAAACCAGCTACTCGGTAACCATGTTAATGGTGGCAGTTACAGTATACAGCACAGAGAGAGAGGGTCTGGCAAAAATACACAGCTGCTCGCCACGTCTAATCATTGTAGAACTACGATTTTGCCTCAGTGTCTTAGTGTCTTCAAAGCTGAAAAAGAGTTCAAGGACCTTCCTACCCAGCATGGTATGGGCTTTCACCTAGGAACAAAGATGAGTCTAATGGGGAATAAAAATAGCTACAGACACGCAGGGCAGGCATCCCAGGAGCAAGGTAAAAGAGATTAGAACGGCAGATCTGATAGCACTTCATGCAGTATCCTATTCTGCTAATGGGGCTCCATGAGGTCCGGGTTCATTCATTTAACTCACATTCTGGTTGTGTAGCTCATCTTTGTCCATGTTTGCCCTTAGTAGTTCTTGTTTGAGCTGAAGAACAGATGTGTCCTGCTGAGTCAATCTCTGCTGCAAGGCATCCTGGCAGAAAATGTATACTAATTATTGTGGTCTCAAATTTTTTTCTTTTGAGAAAAAACGTTTTGCTCTGTTGTCCAGGCTAGAGTGCACTGGTGTCATCACAGTTCCCTGCAACCTCAAACTCCTGGGTTCAGGCAATCCTCCTGCCTCAGCCTCCCAAGTAGCTGGGGCTACAGGTGTGTGCCACCATGCCTGGCTAATTTTTCTATTTTTTGTAGAGACGGGGTCTCACCATGTTGCTCAGGTTGGTCTTAAACTCTTGGTCTCAAGTGATCCTCTGAGCTCAGCCTCCCAAAGTGCTAGGATTTCAGGTGTGAGCCACCGCACCTAACTCATGGTCTCGATTAATCAATCAGCAAGTTATTATTAAACCTTTTACTGTGTGTCAGCATTAGGTCTGCCAAACTGGGAGACAAAAGGAGTATAAGGGTCTTGCCACAAGTTGCTGAGCAGGGGTTTTTCTGTCCCCCTCTAGGACACTAGCAACTCAAGGAAAATCCTAACCACTGTCCTATCAAGATGAATAAAATCTGATTTTTCCTCCACCTACTAATTAGCCCTACCATGCACTTCACTACCAAAACCATGATGTCCTAGGGATCGAATGAGCAGCCTTTGGGATCAGATAGACCTAGATCAAATTACAAGTCTACCACTTACTACTTTTATGACATTGACCTTGGAAAATGCGCTCTCCTTCGTCCCTCCCTAGCTTTCTCATCTGTTTCTTGGGCATATATATACTCAATCTAGACTAGCTCTTTTTCCTTCTACCTCTGCTCAGTCCCCATTTCTTAGAGGGATGGGCCCTATTCCCAGCCACCACTCTGTTCATAAAGAATCCCTGGAAGCTCTCCCACTTTGGCTTCCAGAGCCTTGCTGCTGTCCTGCTTCCATTGGCTTCCAATGCCTAATCCGGACCAGGCTTGGGATTATATTTCTGCTACTCAGAACTGTTCTTGGACTGATTGTTCCTCTTCCTAATTTTCTGGGATCTTGCCAGCTTTAGACTCAGCTGGACCCTCAGCTTGGACCCTCTTGGTTCCTACCATGCCTAAGAAAAGGAGGGTTGGGGCTGGGCGGTGTGGCTCACACCCGTAATCCTCTCACTCTGGGAGGCCGAGGCAGGAGGGATGGCTTGAGGTCAAGAGTTTGAGACCAGCCTGAACAAGAGCAAGACCCCATTTCTACAAAAAATAGAAAAATTTGCCAGGGGTGGTGGCATGTGCCTATAGTCCTAGCTACTTGGGAGGCTGAGGCAGGAGGATCATGTGAGCCCAGGAGTTTGAGGTTGCAGTGAGCTATGATGACGCCTCTGCACTCTAACCCAGGTGACAGAGGGAGACTCTGCTCAAAAAAAGAAAGAAAGAAAGAAAAGGAGGGCTGGTTGTACTTACTTACGAGGCTCAGCTATAACACACTACCACCAGCCATGGCAACTTAAATGGAAATAACGGACTGGTGGTGCATTCCAGAATATTTGTTCTGAATTTTTCTCTCTTTGCAAAGAAATAGTGCAGGCTCTGGAGAATGTGAGAGCCTATTCTTAATTATGTTGTCTGCCATGAGAGCACATGGCAAAGGCAGTCTAAGACGTCCTTGGCATCAGTAGTTTAGAGGAACATTTCCCAAGGTGTGCTCTATGGGATGGATATTAATGAGTTCCATGGGTGAAAAGGCACTTCTATAGTTAATAATTCCAAACTTTTCTCAGGCCAACCTCTTTATGACAGACCTTCTCTGATCCTTTAATGTTATTATTCACTATGACTCTTCAAGCCTGTAGTGCATTTCTCAAACTTATCTGACCATGGGATACCTTTGTTTTTTGAAGTATTTCAAAAGCACTAAGCCTACAGAATATATTTTGGAAAGCACTGCTGAGTTATACACTATCTAGCCCATGAACAGGTGTAGAGCAAAGAAGGGAAAAATGCACTTTAAGAACATTCTACTTCTAGGTGTTTATTCTACAGATATACTCCCACTTAGGTGAAACAACATATATTCAAGTTTATTATTATAGTTAGAGCACTGTTTATATTAGCAAAAGATTGTAGATAACCTAAAATACCATCAAATATATATTTAATATACAATAATTTATTTAACCTGTGTGTATATACACACACACACATAGTATGCAGCCATAAAAAAAACACCCAGGAAGTTCTTTATGTACTGAAATAGAGTGATCTGCAAAATGCATTGCTAAGTGAAAAAAGCAAGGTGTCAAGCTGTATTTATAGTATACTACTATTTGGGTAAAAATGTGGGAGAAAATGACAAACACACATATTGGCTGATAACTGATAAGTTGCCCCCAGGAAAGAGAATGGGGTGACTGGGGAGACAGGGCTAGCAGGCAGACTTTTCAGTTTATCCTTTCATGCCTTTAAACCATTTGAATGTTGCTAACTATTCAAAAACTAAGTACATTACAATTTTTAAAAAGGACATTCCAACGGAAGAGGAATATTTTACAAATACAGACAATCAAGCTGGCCCAGAGGGAAGTGGCAGCACCATGAGTCATGAATACTAGAAATAAACCTCAGCAAAACAAAGGTGTATTCCCCAACATGTCTCACTTCCCTCCCACAAAGTTTTCTTTACCAATAGCACAAAGCCTGTTAAAGGCCCCCAGAAAATCCCAGCTATACGAGTACTCAATCCTCACTCGCCAATAGACTTTATCTTGTAGAGACTTTAATTACAGAATTAAATGTCTTCCTTTTTACCTTTATGCCCTGTAAGTTTCTGGCTTCTTGTTTACATTTCAGCAGCTCCTTCTGCAACCAAATATAGTTAGATCAGATGGTGGCATCTGGGTTGCTTCAGAAAGCATTACCTCATTCTGTCAGCAAGAAGACAAAACCCAGTTGATCATTCCATGAAAAATTAACCCTCTAAGGCAGAGAGCAGGTCTGGTCCAGTAAACCGTAAAGGCTGATCTGTACAAACAAGAACAGAACCCATTCCATTCTGCTCTGTGGCACCCAGGCTCAACTGCCCAGTTAGAGAAGAGTCTTGCCAAGAAAGAAGATATCCCATACATTCCCATATGCTCTCATTTCTGTGTTTAGCTATCTTCTCCATCAGGAAAACCTAATCATAATAATCTAAATCCCTGTCACTGAAATATATGATCATATGTAAATATGCCTATCCCCAATGTCATTAAATAATTATCTCAGTTTTTTTTTTTCTTTTAGAGACAGGGTCTTGCTCTGTCGCCCAGGCTAGAGTACAGTGGCATGACCATAGCTCACGGCAGCCTGGAACTCCTGGGCTCAAGTGCTCCTCCTGCCTCAGCCTCCCAAGACAGGTGCAAGCCACCACACCCAGTTTAATTATCTCAGTTCTTAATGTTCATTAAAGGGTTGGAGTGCTTCTGATTCTCCAAGAGGTACGTTCTTTGTGGACCAAACAAAAACACCTTTAGCCTAATAATGAAATACTAAGTAATTAACCTTCCCTTACAAAAGATAAAATATACATACATGATTGTCACTAGGAAATAGATTTTAGAATATTTTAGATTTTAAAATACCCATAACCCAGACCCCATCTCTTCTTCTCCTATTGCATCCCATCAAGAGTTTGTAATTAACATATCTAAAATGGGGAATCTTAACTTGGACTTCACAGATGGGCTCAAGAGTCGCTCTCTTAAAAATTCAGGCCTGTGAGTGTGAATGCATTCACATTTGCATATTTCTAGAAAGAGGGTTAATGCCTTCAGTCGTGTACTGATGACTACTGACCTAAAAGAATTCTGGGAAGTATCCAT
>RJWJ010050118.1:0-10019 GCA_004363605.1 Indri indri | reverse complement strand
ATTTACTGAATGAATGAGTGAATGAATATCACAGGGGAACACCTCAAACACATATGACATCATTTCCAGCTGGGGCCAAATAGTACAGTATTCTTAGGAATTTGACTTTTGATTTATAAGTCCCTTTGTAAGCACACAGAGTTTTTTGAGGTTGTCACCAGGTACATATACCTGGTGAGTAGGCAGCCAAATTTCCAGAGTCTATAGAAAAGGTAAGAGGGCCTGATAATAGCAATCAAAGAGTATCTTGGTAGACCTAAAAAAGGAACTGTCTACTATACCAAGCAGTATCTATTGTAGCTGAATACTCTCTTTGGTAATTAAGGGTAAAGGAAGTTGTCTTTCTGACTAGGACTGAGCCCTGCATAGGTGATTTTGCAGTACTAAGCCATGCCCGTACCAGTATAGTACTAAGTGACTTTTGCTATGTCTGTTGATATCTTTCCATCAATTACAGGCATTGTAATGGTAACCAAGGAAGTATATTTTTGTAATTGTCACTTTTATTAATGTATTTTATGTGTTGTCCCCTCAATATGCTATGAGTTCCTTAATAACTCTTAATAAAGAAGAGTATGTTAAACTCTTCTTTATACATTTTAATATCCACAGCATAACATTTTATAATTTAAAATATTATGAAATGGAGGAATGAATATAGGTCAGTATGGAGGACTGGTGAGGTGGAAGCTGGAGGAATACAATGGAACTGATAAGTAAGGGTGTTCAAGGCTAAAAAGAAACATCCTAGCACCTTAACAGGTTAAAAATTTAGCAGCCTCTATTAGTTTGTATGATCCTTGCTGATGCAACAAATATATCACCAAATTTCAGCGGCCTCACATAATTGTTCATTTTAGCTCGCTTAGCAGTCTAATGCTGGTGTTCCTATCCAGTGGGACTGAGGAGGGAGAGTTTCACCAGGCAGATTTAGGATCTTAGGATCCTTCCATCCTATCTGTCCACTCTTGGCTAGGGTCTTAGAATCCTTTTCGTCCAGCCCGAAAGTGAAGGAAGAAAGAACAGAGAAGAGAGAAAGTGAAAAGGAATCATATATCTCTCATGTATTTGGGTTAGTAAGTGACACCATTCATTTCTCTTCATATTCCATTGGTGAAAACTAGCCCTACGGTACCACTTCTACAAGAGATTGACAAACTTTTTCTGTAAAGAGCCAGGTAGTACATATTTAGGCTTTGTGGGCCGTGCATTCCTGTTACAACTACTCAATTTTATGTCTGTAGCCTGAAAGCAACCAAAGGTAATATGTTAACAATTGAGTGTGGCGGCGTTCCAGCAAAACTTTATTTACAGACACTGAAATCTGAATTTCAAGTGCCACAAAATATTATTATTATTTTGATTTTTTCCCAGCCACTTAAAAATGTGAAAAAGTCTTTTTCATTTTCAGGCCTTGCAAAAACAGGTGGTGGACTGAATTTAGCCTGTGGCTGCAGTTTGGTAACCTCTAATCTAAATTCAACGTGGCTAGAAAAGGTTGTCCCTGTCTGAGCTGCTGCCTTTAGTAAAAGCTCCACATTGCTTTAGTTGACAGCTAGATGTGTGTTCCTTAGGCTGGCCACTAAATATTTATACATACTCCCTTTCTCTCATATAGAACATACCCAGCCCCTTCCTAGGAGATATGGCATCCAATCTCATCCAGTCACTGCATCCAGCTCAAAGTCAGTGATTTCTGTGTGATGTCCAGTCTTCTCAATCAGATCCAGCTGTGGCTCCTTAAGAGCCACAGAGCTACAAACTGACAGAAAACCTCCCTGTCCCACCCTCCTACTCCCACCATACAGATGGAGCAGAAGCAGCATGACTGCACAACACACCCATACAAAAAGGAAGGACTGGGATGGCATAGCAATGATGAAAAGTGGCTAAGTCATCAACTGTGACACCTCTGCCTTAGCACTATAGAATTCCTTGATTAGACTGATTATCATGGGGAATAACTTCCCTGACCATTGCACTTGGCCTCAGGTGCACCTGGCCTCTGGTCATTTCTGAAGAGGTTTTGGAAAATATGAGCTCCTTGGGGAAAGCAAAGCTTTCACATTCGGCTTCATGCTAGTATAAATTTGGGGGCCGAGCGGTATTTTACAGTTACAGATTTTTTTTTTATTTTGGCTTGTGATTTTCTTGGCAATATATTTCCATCAAAATGTAGGAAGCACTGATTTATTTGCATCCAGTCTGATCAATGTTAATAACAACACACAGTGTTCTTTCTTTGGCATAATTCTAAAGCCATATTTATTTCTTTATTTTTCTTTTCCTCTTCTTTTCCACTGCTATTTCTCAACTTAATGACAGCTACCTGAGGTTATCTGAACAATATGCTTGGAAGAAATGGAGCATCCTTTGGTACATAGCTTAGTTCTATTTCACTGTTACATCTTAATGAGCCTGTGTTGCTCTCAGCATTATAACTTATTAATTCTTTTGGAGGAGAGGATTTCAGAAATAGTCAGATTTTCTAAACTTTAGAAGCTTCAATCATACCCTCAGTTCTTGAAGTCCTCCTCATCCTCAATAATAGCAAGTGGATTTCCTGAACACTGTAGGCCAGAAATCACACACTTTAGCTGGCATTCCACTGATGAGGAGTATCCCTGTATTCCCACCTAGACACAAGGAAGGTGGAGGGGATTGAGAAAATTTATTCGTAGCTAGTAACTACTCCTATGGGATGATTTTAAATTATGAAGGGGGTATATGAGCTCTTCTGTTGCACAGCTGGTAGAGAATTTAACTTTTATTTTGAAAGCCATGCTAAGCATTTGGTAGATTGGCATCTATTAATACCAAAAACAGAAATCGAAAATAAAATATGTCAAAGGATAATTCACTATATAAAAGCCCGAGGGCATAGGAGGATATGATTCTATCTGTCTCACAATAGTTTTAAATATATGCAATAGTTTTAGCAGAGCCATCATTAATCATGAACACTATCATGAATGCTATTATTACAAAATGAACAATCCTTATTTTACATAATAATAAAACATGTTATATATTACCAGAACCTCAAACAGTAACATTGAAAAAGATTTATTTCAAATTCTACCATATAGGATTATATTTGTATAAGTAAAATCTAACTATATCCATTTCATTATAATACTAAAAACAGTTTCCTTTTTGTGACTGTTTCATTTCCCAGGTATTAAAATAGACTTTAAAATATAAATATTGATAGCTTTCAATTGTCAAGGAAGGCATACAATGCACAAAGATTTAAATGAGACAGGAATAGAACATTGGAAAGTTTTTACAGTGTGGTGAAGTGAAAATATATCTTGGTTAAAAACTTATGCAAAATAAAAAAGTCATATTGGAATAAAAATAAACCAAATTAATAGAATAATAAAACCTATGAATTTTGTATTTGTACTTTGTTCTAAAGTGCCTTCATACATATTTCTTCTTATTTATTTGTTATTCTCATTTATTTTTTCACTGGAAAAAAATTAAGTAGATACTTTAAAAAATGAAGGTAGCCATGGGGTCTTTTTTATAAATTCTTTTATAAATATCTAGAAGAGTTTTTCCAACATCATCTTCTAGAATTCCTATGGTTTCATGCTGTACATTTAAGTCCTTTATCCATTTTTAATTGTTTTTTGTGACTGGTGAGAGATACGGATCCTGTTTCATTCTTTTGCATATGGCTATCCAATTCTACCAGCACCATTTATTGAATAGGGCTTCTTTCTCCCACTATATGCTGTTTGCTTTGTCAAAGATCAGTTGGTTATATGTGGATGGTTTTACATCTGGGTTCTCTGTTCTGCTTCATTGGTCTATGTGTCTATTTTTGTGCCGATATCATGCTGCTTTGGTTATTATAGCCTTGAAGTATAGTTTGAAGTGTGGTAATGTGATGCCTCCAGATTTCTTCTTTTTGTTTAAGATTGTTGTGGCTACTCATGCTCTTTTCTGGTTGCAAATGAAGTGTAGAATTATTTTTTTCTAGATCTGTGAAATATAATGTTGGTATTTTGGTGGGGATTGCATTGAATCTGTAAATCACTTTGAGTAGTTTGGACATTTTAACAATGTTGATTCTACCAATTCACGAGCATGATATGTTTTCCCATTTGTTTGTGTCATCTGTGATTTCTTTCCTCAATGTTTCATAGTTCTTTTTGTAGAGAAATTTCCCCTCCTTGATTAAGTATATTCCTAGGTATTTTATTTTCTTTGTGACTACTGTGAATGGTATTGAATCTTTGAATTTACTCTCACTTTGACTAGACTCAAATGGCAATCACAGTAACAACAAAAATAAATAAATGGGACTCGATTAAAAAGCTTCTGCACAGCTAAAGAAATAATCAACAGAGCAAACAGACAAACTACATAATGGGAGAAAATATTTGCAAGGTATACATCTGATGAGGGCTAATAACTAGAATCTACAAAGAACTGAAGCATATCAGTAAGAAAAAAAGAAATAACCCCATTAAAAAGTATGCAAAAGACATGAACAGAAGCTTTTCAAAAGAAGATGGACAAATGGCCAATAAACACATATGAAAAAGTGCTCAAAGTCACTAATCATCAGGGAAATACAAATTGAAACCACAATGAGATATCACCTTACCCAGTTTAGAATGGCTTTTATTAAAAACTCAAAAACAATAGATGCTGGCATAGTTGCAGACAGAAAGGAACACTTACATACTGTTGGTGGGACTGCATATTAATATAATCTGTATGGAAAACAGTATGGAGATTCCTCCTCAAAGAACTAAAAGTGCACCTACCATTCAATCCAGCAATCCCATTACTGGATATTTACCTAAAGGAAAAGAAGTCATTTTATCAAAAAGACACCTGCACTTGAATATTTATCACACCACAATTCACAATTGCAAAGATGTGGAATCAAGCCAAGTGCCCATAAATTCATGAGTGTATTAACAAAATGTGATATATGTATACAATGGAATAATATTCAGCCATGAAAAAGGATGATTCAAGGACTTTTGCGAAAATTTTGATGGAACTGGAGACCATTATCCTAAGTGAAGTATCTAAATAATGGAAAAACAAAAACTGCATGTACTTGCTGTTAAATTGGAACTAACCAGTGAGCACATATGTGCACAGAAGGCAGTAAAACTCAGTGGAAATCAAGCAGGAGGGAGGGGGAGGAGGGAATAGGCTTAAACCTACCTAATGGGTACAATGAACACCATCTCAGTGATGGACACCCTTATAACCCTGACTCAAGCATAACAAAAGTGATAAATGTAACCAAAAATATCTGTACCCCTGTAATATTTTGAAATAATAAAAAAAATGAAGGTAGCACTCCTGAATTTCCTATGAGAAGCATTATTCTTCTTAGATGACTATTGTTATAATTGATTAGAAATGTGGTCAAATAAACATATGTGAAAATGGCTGATTATAATATTCACCAAAATGGAGACAATTCCTCTGTCTAGGCATTGTGCTAAGTGCATTGCTTATATATAATTTTTTTCAATCCTCATGTCAATCCAATGATACCAATGTCCCCATTTTACAGGCAAGAAAACTTAAGTACAGAAAGTTTAAGTAATTTTGCCAAAGTTATATTAACAGTAAGCAGCATAGCCAAACTCTGAAACTTGGTGTTTGACTTTTAAGTCCTCTCTATAGAAATGTGCACACTAAACTGCCAACCCACTTCAACAAAACCAGCAGCTAAACTCTCTAGTCCCCACGTGTGTAACATGACAGAGGCAATCCTTCTGGAGTTGCAGCATTTTAACTATGTTTGATGATCAAATCTGAGTAACAAGGAGAAACATATTTCAATTGTTTTGGGGGAGATAATTGCTTTTAGTTTATGAAATACTATGGTAGAATATTTAATTGTGAAAAGATAGGCCATGGGTCTGGTATAGAAGTCAAAAACATGATATTAAGAAAGTTAACTGCTCTTTTTTTTGACTTTTTGAGAGAGTCTTGCTCTGTCAACCTGGGTAGAGTTCAGTGCTGTCATTGTAGCTCACTGAAACCTCAAATTCCTGAGCTCAAGTGATCCTCCTGCCTCAGCCTCCCAAGTAGCTGGGATTACAGGTGCATGCCACAATGCCTGACTACCTTTTCTACTTTTAGTAGAGATGGGGTCTTGCGCTTGCTCAGGTTGGTCTTGAACTCCTGAGCTCAAACAATCCTCCAGCCTCTGCCTCCCAGATTGCTAGGATGACAGGAGTGAGCCACCATGCCTGGCCCGCTCTTCTTAACATTATAGAAAAAACTTAAATTGAATTTCTAGAGTGAGGGATTAGGGGTTACTGGAATAGGGAGATGAGAACAGATTATAGGGAGGGCGCAGAACTTGGAATAAGGTTGGGACTGAGTCCAAGAGCAGATCTTTAAGAAATACCTAATGTGGGAGTAGTCAAGGTATTTCTAAGATCGAGGATAGCTAATATTCAATTTTTTTACATCTTTGCTTTGTTGTGCTGTTTTCCAAAGTACCTGACCTCTTTTTTCTGATATACCCCCCCTTAAAGTTTTGTGTTAGTTACCCTTTGTTAAAATCTAAGAAAAAAGAACTATGTTGATTTTTCAGTCAAGGAGAAACCAATGATAAACAACAACAATTACAATAAGAACAATAGCTACTAATGATAGAGTGCATAACATATATTTGGCACCATTCTGAGGACTGAAAAAATACATGTCAAATCATGCATCTCTTACAACAATACTCTGTGGCCAGTATTGTTATTATGATCATCATTTATAGATGAAGAAGCCACTAAGTCACACAGAAAACAAATAGTATAACCACCATTCAATTTGTGGTTCCATAGTTATTGTTCTTATTCTTACCTTTCTAGGTGATTGGTTCTAACCTTTAGAATCAGACTGTCAGTAATAGTAAAGTGCCACTTTGGTCACAGAATGTAAGAGAATATGACAAAAGCTATGCAATTAATCTTAAATTCCCTGGTGATCATGAGGAGGACAGAATTCACTCCTGGGATGAAGACTCGATTCATTTTTAGCTACATCAGAGGAAATCATGATTTCACAAAACCGGTCACTCCACTGTTTATATGTAAGGAGTAGCCAAATAATATGTATATGTACACAAACATTCAATTAATTGCTTTAGCTTACAAAGCTTAGATTGTTGAAGACTTCAACTCTGTGCTTATTAGCCCTATTCTAATATATCTTTAGGCACAACTACTTGGGAACTCATGTGCCTATTCTTTTGCCCATATTTACTCATGGACAAACTATTCATACAGATTAGGGCTTATTCCTATACCCAAACTATAAGGGTCCCAAACTATGCGATTTTGTCCATTAAGGAATACTAGAGAAGAAACTCATTTTATTTCTTGGAGGGGGGGGGGTACATGTGATAGCTTAACTCATTCATATAATTTGTAAAGATCAAATCAGTATAATTGTGATACCCATCACCTTAAACTTTTATCTTTTCTTTGTGCTAGAAACGTTAGAATTATTCTCTTCCAGCTATTTTGAAATATACAATAGATTATTATAAACTATAGTCACCCAATGAGAAGAAAACTCATTTTAAAATTTTGTGAATTAGGCTTCAAATATCAAAAATATCATATGATATAAAAGACAAAAATTTTCAGCTATATTTAGACATAATAATTATACATCATCCAAATTTTTCTATTATTAAGACTGCTAGGGCTATCCTGTTTGAATTTGGAGAGTTAAGAAATAGAAAATAACTTATTTCCAAATAGATATGCTCTTTTATCTCAGATTTCTAAGACATATCCCAATTAAAAACAAAAACAAAAGTGTCTTTGATATATAGGAGCAAACCTCATTTTCTGAGAAGATACATATATTTTTCTAATATGTAATATATAATCTCTACCTCTTTCTCTCATGCAGGACTGTAGAGTTTGATTAACTCCAGATAAAACATTTTCCACAGCATGACTTTATGAAATAACTGTTCCATTATAGACTTATTTTCAAATCTTAAATGGTTGAAATACTTAATATGGTTGATCTCATTATCTTTTTCAAATTTAATATATCTTCAATGCAAATTTACATATCTAAAAAATTTCAAAGGTATAAATTAGACAATAGTATTTTTTAAATATTACAAAGATTATACACTATTTCTTAGAAGCTTTGGAACAGACCAAAAACACATATAATGAAAGTCATGAGGAATTAACTCACAGACGAATATTATTAATAACAAAAATGAAAAAAGAGGACCAAATACAATAGTGAGAGAAGTGAACTACTACCATATGGTAGAAAAGAAATAATGCAAACACATATGAATCCATTGAGTTCTCAGTGCTGGACTATAACTCTTAAAAATGAAGATTGCCAAAATGAAATTATTCTTTTAAAATTTATTTATATTTTGTCGTTCTTGCTGGCTATTATTACAACACATGGTCTGTTAGTGGACATCGTGGTAAATATTAACAAAATTTTCTGACGGCATGACTCCTATACTATTATCTGCGTCATGGGAATCACCAACTAATGGCACAATTTAGCTATTTGAACAATATTACAATGAAGTGGCAGTTACCCAAAGTAGGCATGTCAAAGCAGACACATTAAAAAGAGAGTTTCTACATTTGTGCTAAATTCCCTTGATGTTGAAAGCTCCTCCCTCATCAGTCTCAAATATATAAATGTAGAATAATTATCAAGCTGCAGTTTCAGCTCTTCTCTATCTCTATCATCTGATTTTCACCTGTTAATGATATTCATGTTTCTAGGAGACCAAAAATGTATCAGTATTACAGCATGTTGGTATAACACAAGTCTCTCTATGGCTAAAAAACTGAAGAAAATTTTATTTTACATCATTTTCCTCAATTTCATTTTAGATCTTATATGATTATGTCATCTGAATGTATAAAATGATCAACTATAGATTCCTCATTTCTGAGTAATCGGATTTTTCTTTGTTTTAAAGGTTCATATTGTCTACTAGAAAATGGTGGGCTATTTTAAAAAAATAAATAGCATCAATATATTTCTAGGATGTTAAAACCCTACATCTCTTTTATTAATAAAACATGTAAAACAAGTATTGGCTTAAATGTAGGGCATCTAGATTGTTACCACACATTTATAATAGCATGTTATATATTTTATAACTTACTCCCTTTTAAAAAGCAAATAGTATACAATTTAATGATACTATTTCCATGTAGAGATGATTTGTAGGGGGGAAACATGGAAAATAATCTCTGATGCTTTCTGCCTTTGGTTTCTGAATCATTTTCTTCTATTTGAATACTTTCCCCTATGATTATAATTCCTTCAGGAATAGTAATTATTTTAAAAAGGATGATAGGCTAACATAACACTTAATTCAGAGTATTTACCATTATATGGAAAAAATTAAGAATGTGTAATAAAGGGCAAGATGGTTATGATGTAAGGCAGCTTTAAAAGTTTGTATGAATGGTATGTTTCTTATAGCTATCATTTTTTAACTCAACAGTATTTTTTAAATCTATCCATATTGATATATGCAGATATATTTCATTCTTTTTAGCTGACTTGTTAGTATTTCATCTTATTTATCACCCTTTTAAACATCCATTTCCAAGCTTTCCAATGTTCTACCATTTCTAATAAGGCTATTCAGACAGTCATTAGCTCACATATGAGTGCTTTTGTATGGCAGAAAACTAGAGGTGGAATAACTGATTTAGCTGTTCTTGATGTCCTATTACAGTGATACCTGTCTATTGTACCTGAATGAAAAATCGATCTTTCATACTCTAAGCACAAGACATAGACCAATACATGATGATAAATTCTTGTGCCTGAGGTATATACCACCTAGTTATTAAGAACACAGGTGAAGTAAACGTAGTTGACCATAAAATAGAAATAGGCAAAAATATAAGAATTAATCCAAAGGTAAAAGTATTTGTTATAGACACAGATATAAATATTATCAGTTCCAACACTGGAAAACATCTTGGTAGAATGATTTAAGCAAACAAAAA
>RJWJ010050117.1:0-10044 GCA_004363605.1 Indri indri | reverse complement strand
GTTGATAAAAATAATAATGACATATGACATGTCACTCATAAGATTGGTAGGTATTTAAATTTTTTAACATAAATTATTGGGAGGACATAGGAACCAGAATCTTATCATGTTCCTCAGGTGATAGGACAATCACTGTGCTGGGTGATTTGGGTGATCCTCTCTAACAGAAATGTGTATCCTCTACAATCTGCTGATGCCAAGCCGGAGAAAGTCTGGCACATAAGCACGGGGCGACAGACGCAGCAACACCAGGTGTGGCATTGTTAATAATACTGAAAAAATGAACAACATAAATTCCAATCAGCAAAAAGAATGTGTCAAATGGGGAAAATTTATATAAAATACTACAACAAAGGTATTTTTAAAAAATGAATTAGGTCTACAGGTATTAAATTTGAGAGCCCCAAAAATCATATTGCTGACTAAAAAGTTAAAGTAATTCAAAACATATATATAAGATATAAAGAATATGATACTATTTGAGTTAAGAGAATAAACCATGCAGCATTGCATATATTCTGAGGATACATATTTATGCATGTAATCATTATAAAGGCAATGTAACAAACAAAACTCACGTGTGCGTGGGGGGGGTGTGTGTAAAACAGAGGAATATAATATTGGAGCTAGGGCTTAAAGGGGTCTTTAGTTTTATCTGAAACTTGTGTATAAATTGTGTCATCATAAATTATTAGAATTGATTTTAATATTGAATAGAAAAAAGACAAATTTGACTCAATACTTGTTTTTAAAGAATCACATGTGCTAAAAAAAGATATCAATACAGAACTAAAATGCAAAGCAGATTAACTGAAGGAGGAGAAGCAGGGGAAGGAAGAAGAAAGGAAAAGGAAGATGAAGAGAAGGAAAAAAAGTAAGAACAAAAAGAATAAGCAGTAGAAATAGCAGCAACGGTAGCAGTCGTCATTAGCGGAACTCAGGGTCCAGAGAGATTGCAGCAATGAGAAAGATTGAGAGACATCAGGAAAGAGGTGGTATTTATTTAGGCTTACTAGAGATATTTTATTCTAGCTAAATTTTAGCTCAACCTTCCATAATCCTACCCTAAAACTAGTTGTCATTGTCAATAACTTCAAAATCTCCCTTGCTAGAATCACTGCCTTTCAGACCAGCACCTCTTCTTTTCCAGACCCTGACTCTGATACCTCCCTCAAAACAGCTCTCCAATCCATCATCCTAACCACTTGCTTTGTAAACTACAAATCTCAAATGAACACTTGATACTGCCCCATAAACGTTTCTTTGCTAAATTCATTTTCCTGCTCTCCTCTATTCTACAACCTCCCACATTCCTTTCTCTATCGGCTCCTTTTGTTGATTCTTCAGGATTTTACTTCATTTCCAATATTTATTGTGTGCCTACCCAATAGAATTTATGATAGCAAATATGGATTCTTTCTTAGAAGCTTTGCCGAAAAGAAACACAGAAACAGAAATCACAAAACAGAAAAATGAAGTTAAGAGAGGGCTTTCAATGAACAAAATATAAGTATGCAAAAAAAGTCATCAACAAATCTGCAAGCCTTTTCTGTGTTTGCACCCGTATTTTTAAGTTCTGGTGAAGTAATGATCAAGAAGTGACCTGCCACTCCACATGTGCTCTGAATCCCATCTTCTCTCGGTTTCTCAAGGACATTTCTCATAGTAGCATCCTCCATTTCCCCTGCTTCTTCAAGTTCCCATTGCTACAGCATGGTTCAACAGCACACATACATTTTCTAATATATCAAATCATGCTTTAAAAAAAAAACTTTCTTAAACTCACATTCCCCTCTGTCCCTCATCATACCAAAATATCTCAAAAGAGTTTTCTATATCTGCCTCCAGATCCTCACTCCCCCTTTACCTTTTTAACTCATATCTATTTATCATCCAACCCTATGACTCCATGGAATGTGTCAAGGTCATTAATGATGCGTATTTTGCTAAAGCCAATATATTTCTGTTAATCTCTCGGCAACATTCAGCATATTTGACAATTACAGACTCTGTGACAATCTTTCCTTTTTTGGTTTCCTTAACCCCAACTCTGGGTTTCTTGCTTAATTCTCTAGCTATACCTTAGTTCCTCCACCTTATCAGAGTTTTAACCTGCGCCCTCTTTTCTTCCCTACACATATTTTCTCCTTGAATGTTCCTCCACTGCCCCATGCTCTAAGAATTACCTGTATGTTAACTATTCCCAAAGTGACACCTCCAGCCCTCACATCTCTTTTAAACTCCATATTCCATCTTCCTTTTTGATTTCCTTACCAGATACATAATAGGCAATTAGCAAAAATAATAAACTAAAATACTACCCAATGCATACCTTCCCTTGCAGCAATTTATTTTCATCCTGCACTTCCATTATTAAAACCAGACTATGAGACTCAGCCTTATATTTCCAAGAAAGAGGAGGCTACAAAAGAACCCAGGGAGGAAAAAAAGTTAAATTTTTGACTATGAGTTCTATTATAAGGTTTTGAAAGCCTTCACTTTAAAACATGAGATTAGGTAGATGGAAAAGGAAAATGCTTCGAATTTTCCAAAAATCTTTTAAAGGGTTGGGCTTGATTATGGAAAGCTCAGCCTAAAAGACTAAGAGAATACAGTGTATACCATAATGCATACATAACAAATAAAAACTAGTGAAAATAGCGATGTTTCCTGCCACGCTGAGAAGAGAGAAGAGAACGTTCTGGGCTGCAGGAAGACCAACTGAAAGGACAGAAAAAAGAGAACAGGAGAATTCAACTCCCAGTGTAGAGCCACCTCTACCACCAGCCCACCTCATCCCCTCACTCCAGGGGAAAACTCTTTATTGGGTTATAAATCACAGGTTTGGTTGTGAATCCCAAACTGCAAGAGACTTGACCTCTCACTTGACTGGAATTCAGGAATGAGATACCTCAGAGAATACCCTGGAATCCCATGGAGTAGAAATCATGGCGCATGTGAGAGGAAGTGAGATGACCTTGCAATATGCAGAGATCCTAAGTGGGGTACAAGAGATTGATGGAGTTGGGAGCTTTTGTGCCACCCAGAGGTACCCCTGCAACATGCAGGAAGTGAGTGCTCTGGTCACCTGCGACAGACATCCAGAGCAGAGGCCAGAGAGGGTGTGGGCTTGAGTCCAGGAACAGCCTGCGGGGGCAGAGCTGGGACCTGGGCAGGGAGGGCTTCAGAGTACATGGGGCAGGGGTCCAGGCCCATACACACAGGTGTGCCCTTTAAAAAAAATGATGCAAAATGAAAACTGAAAATAAGAAACCAAAGCAAATAATTAGATTGAAAATCATTTGAGAAATGTGAAGTCTTAAAAGCTGAAAAATACCATAGACATCACAAAAATCCCAAAAGATGATAATATTTTTTTAGTTAACTCCCTGCCATACCTCTGTACTACTTTTTTAAATTTTAGGCTGCATATTTTTAGAATGTCTGATCATTTGATAACAATTTTAGGTTACCATTTTCTGTAGGGAAAAAAGAAAAATAATTACATGTATTTCTTTAGCATGGTTTAATAAAATGTATTTATTCCCATTGATTTTTAGAAAAATTCTTTCAGTTTTGCAAATTGATCCTGGAATTTTCATGTAAACTTCTAAGATTGTCAAATTTGAGGAAATTTCCATCAAGATTGTTTCTTATGTGGGCTGTAAGAGTTATCAGGAAAATATGTATCGTGTAAGTAAAATGTGATTTGACATGTTAAGATGCATAAAGTATATGATTTCATATAGAGAAATGTGGCTGTATGTGGCTGTAGTACTGCAACAAACATGCTTTCAAATGCAAGAATTCCAATAATTTTTCAGATAATTGCCATGAAAAGAGTTATAGTCCATGAATAATTGCATTTTATACTGTATAATCAACTACAGTCATGACAGAAAAGAACTGTTTTGATTGGATATTGAGAAAAACCAAATGCTCCACCTACAAAAATGTGAGCTGATGATTAGGAACTTTCCCGCAGACTAGCTCCTGGCTCTGAAATTTCAAAGCTCATTTCTCTCCCACTCACATGTTTCTGATGTAGCCTGTGTAGTACATTCATATCCTCTCTCTCTCCCCCACCTTTGCCTTTCTGTCCTTTTCTGGTCCTTCTGTGCCTTCAACATTCTTCACATTCTGCATCATACCACGAAGCAAGCGCATCCACTTGCATGAGTAGAAATATTGTCTGGAGTCTGAGGATTTGCAAATGAATTGTTCCAGCTAAACTACAGACATACATTCGGTTACTTAATGGGCATGTCTCCTTTGTCCTACAATGTGATATATTCAAAGTTAAACTTTCTGTCAATACCAAATCTGTTTTTCTTCTCTTCCTTCTTTGTTAGATAATGATACTACCATCTGTCCATTCTTCCATGCTAGAAATTTAGGAGTCATATTACACCCTTCTTCTTTTACTTCCTATTTCTAAAAAAAAAAAAAAATTAAGTCTTGTTGACCTTTTTCCCTAATTATCTCAATTCTCTATTTGCTATATCTTCTTAAATGATGTCACTGATTATTCTGCTGTTCTCATCGTGGTGATGGTGATGAAGCGGTGAGAAAGAGTAAGTGCACGTGGGAAGTACTGCCTTTGAGAAACCCGTAAGACACGCGGGTTCAGATGTGCAAGGAGAATAGGAAATGCAGTCGCAGAACTCAGGAGGGAGAGGTGGAAAGTCAGTTACATAGAACTGACAGGTTCACACCACATGGAATGCAAAAGAATAAAGCAAAGGGTATGGAACAAACTCAGCTCTGTAATGACTATGATCTGTTACAGCGCTCAATATAAATGAGAAAATGTCTCAAGACTTCCCACATACTCCCAGCACAGCAATCTTTGAAAAGAAGATAAGAAAACTTTGCATGCCTAGCTTGACTTAGTAGGCAGAATACTCTGGGACAAACTATTTACAACATGATCGACAATGCACTCCCAGAAATGTACATGGCTCACAGTACAGTAGAGAAGGCATATTTTGGTTTTAGGCAGAATGTAGAGAAATGGGGGAAGAGCCTCAAGTACTTGTACGTCTGTGTGCCTCAGGCCCTTCACCATAAAACACGGTGGCTAGACAACGTGATCTTGAAAGTCTCTTGCAGATCTTACTTCTCATTATTCCGTGACTTTCTATTACATGATCAAACTTCTTTTTTATTTGATAATGAACTGGCAAGGTGAAAACAAACATTTCCTTTTCATTTTTACTTTCTGTGTTCCCTAAGAAAAATTGTTTTATGTTGTGACAATAAAATAAAATAACTCAAACCCTTATTCCTTTATTCGATTCCATTAGACAAGCATTTGCTGCTGCCCGTCTTGTGCTGGCTTCTATGCTGAATGGATAACTTTCCTCTGTTTCTATTTCTTTTGACTTTCCCCTTCATGACACCTTTCTAGCTTCATGATACCTGTCTAGCTTATCTACATTGAGTGATTATATGTACATCATCACCAAAAAATGTATGTGAAGGCTCAAATTTGTTGTACTAAATGTAATAAAAAATTACTTTATTAACAGTCTATGCCCTCTAAAAATGTATAATCTATAGCATATTCCTGAGCTTCTACAAAAAAGCAGTTTTCTAATATCGATGATGATGGAATTGTTTTTATAATAGTTCAAAGTTGTCTTCTTTGTTGTTCCTTCAATATTAAAGAAATTTCTGAACTATACCATTATTCAAAGTTGCCGATAATGCATATTTGATTATTTTTTATGTATAAAACTCTCAGATCCCAAAATACAAAAAATTTCCTTTTCTTTTACAAGTTTTAGATTTGAAAGCTAAGATATATTCTAAAAAATCGGGTCTTTAGAATAAAAGCAAAACGTTGTTATCTATGAACCAAAAAGCTCTAGGTCCTGAGATGGATGCTCTGATGCTGTTTTCAAAGTCATTTTGTCCAAAAAATAAATATTCTACATATATTTGCAAACAAAAATCTAAAGTCACAACTAAGAATATTTCATTTAGTTATAACTGTTTAGATACATCAGAGAATATAGTGTTGTAATATTTTTTCTGTAATACATATTTATCACAGAATATAAAAATCAAAGAAGCAAAACATGATTTTCCACATAAATTTCTAAGTGCTATTCATGACATGAAGTAAAATCTTCAGAAATCGAATAAAGCAGGAAATAGGCACCTCCAAAAAGCATAATCCAAAAATGGTTAAGCAAAGTCTCGTGGCTATAATGGAAGCATCTCTCCTTTCATTTCCTTTCCTATACCCAGAGGAGTGATGCATTGACGTGCGGACATGTTCCCTCCCCATCCTCCACTCCAGCTTCCAATTTTGAGACAAGGATTTGAAGAGCTTTCCAAGAATGCATCAATAAAATAAGAGAAACAAAGAAGAAAATAGGAAAACAGAAACCAAAAGAGAATGAAATAATGAGATTAGCAGGAAAGTCAGGACAGTAGAAATGTATACCATTCGATCTTACACTATGAATAAGAAAAAACACAAATTTCACTCTGACATTTTTAGCAGCAAATGCAAAAATAAAGATATGATCAGTTATGTATTTCACATCTTCTGTGTATAATCCTCATCATGGCTCCAAGAAAGCGAAACTTCTCCTTGCTCTGAAAGACACCTGACTCATGACTCGTCATTATGGGGACAGGAGCAGGAAGAAAGCAGAGAAGACGAGGAGAGGACAGAAAAGTAAAGAGGACGTGGATAGAAGGAGAATAATGCCCAACCACTCGGTGGCTGAAGGTCACTCTGGTAACACTCCCAGACAGAAACAGCCATTTGACCTCTGAGATGAGGTGCCTCTTCTTTCATTTCCTGGAAGTCTCTCCCTGTCTTCTCTTTAGAGGCAAACTAGCAAGCAATAGTCACTTCCCTGTCTTCAGGGCTCAAAGGTCTGAGATCACTGCTCTCTCCCTCAGTGAATATTAGTTCCCATAAGATCACTTTGAAATAAATGAAAGAAATGTTTAAGAACGTTTTATAGCAAAGTGAGAAATCCCGTTTCCTTTTTCACCAAGACAGAGGAGAACACAATAGAAAATAACAAACCAGCATATGGTTTCTTCTCTATATTAATAACAAGTGAGAGTATAATCACTTGTTTTGGTTTTGTTGTTTTAGAACCCCTCCCCTTCTCTCTCTCTCTCTCTCGCTAACCTCCCACGTGCGTGCACGCATGCACACACACACACAGGCACACACTTAGGACATCAGAATGGAAGGGATAATAATGGAGAAATTCAGGTGGGTGCTCATTTGACCACTTTCTTTGTCTAAATAATAACCTGAATTGTAGGACAAGTGCCTTTATTTCATTGGATTTATCAAGTTAATTATGAATATTAAAAGATGACACTCTAAGGGTTTTTTTTTTCTTCCCCCTGGATTAAAAATGTGGATTTCTATGTGAGGGTAAGTAGGCATTAAAGTCATGGCCAATGCAAGAAGTATATACCTTTCCGAGGACAATGCTGAATGTATGAAGGGGCTCACTGAATCCTTACTGAATTAGATATCCTTCTTCTTCACTCCACCTGGTAAAAGCAAGCAAGGGAAAAAATATCAGGCCAAAAGAGGGGAAAGTCTTCTGTATATCCCAGGTGGCTCTACTGTGTACTCCTGAAAAAGGTAGATGAGCAATGTGGAGAGCATGATGTGATATAAAACCAACAAGCTGGATGCTAAAATGTGTTCTTCCTCTTTTAAGGTTCTCTTGGTCATTTTTATTTCTGGACTTAGATAGGGTCATCACAATTCAAAGAATTAACTCAAAAACAAAACAAAAAAGTTTGCAGAGCTCACCAGGTTGTACATAAGTAATTTATTCAGTGTGGCTTCATTTAGTACAAGTTGGTCAAAAATCAATGAAGCTTTGGTAAGTAGTAATAGTTGGAGACATAGGGTGAAAAAGGTCTGAAGACAAAGAGGAATTATTTTAGAACCATAAAGAAATGAAGGACATTTAAAAACAAATAGCGTAAATGCAACTTAGGAGAATAGTTGAGCTGCCGACGAAATGGCCTTCATGACACCTCTTCCCTAACACAGTTTTTGGAAGCTGCATAAAATCATTTTAAGAGGTCAAGCATCGAAGGTTCTGAGAAGAACACAATTGTTTTTTAAAAACCAAATTGTGTGGTAATTCATTTAGATTCTTAAAACCAAAAAGGTACTCATTACCTAGAACAAATTTAAAGAAATACCTTCCACAAAAATGTCAATGGGATAATTAGAAAGAAGAAAATAGTGTGGGCCACTGCTTAGAGGAAAAGACACATTTCAGTGAGTACAGTTGGAATGGTCCATGTCAGGAAGGCCCTGTGCGTCTGGGTGAGACTCTCTAAGAACTTCACACATCCCGCCCATTTCACTTTGCCCACTTTGCCATGAAACACATTTATGGCACAGTAAGAAGCAATAGGAGGTGGGCATGGTGGCTCATGCCCATAATCCCAGCACTTTGGGAGGCTGAGGTGGGAGGCTAGCTTAAGGCCAGGAGTTTGAGACCAGCCTGGGCAACATACTGAGATCTTGTCTCTACAAAAAATAAAAAAATCTTCCAAGTGGAGTGGTACCTATAGACCCAGCTACTTGGGAGGCTGAGGAAGGAGGATCACTTGAGCCCAAAAGTTTGAGGTTACAGTGAGCTATGATGACACCACTGCACCCTAGCCAGGGCAACAGATCGAGACACTGTCTCAAAAAAAAAAAAGAAGAAGAAACAGCAATAGGCACAAAGGATGGAAAAACTATGTTTTAATAACCAGGAATTCTACTCAGACCCACTCAAGTGAATTAAACAGCAAAGATAATTCTTACTTGAGGTCACTTCTTTGGCTCATTTGCTAACTCTGGTTTCTATACCTCCACATATAGCCTGCAGTGTGACTTTGATCATTCATTTAACTTTGCTGGGGCAACATTCATGCCACCACATCAGAGCAGAACAGAACGAAAAGTTTGTGTTTGCTGGTTTACATCACTCCTTTCCTGATCAGACCTTCTCTTCGGATTAAAGCCTTTGGGTATACATTGCAGGCAGTTGGAATTCCCAACCCTTTAGTCTTATATAATTCTCTTTCACATATTTAAGAAATTGCTGAACCCCCTTTTATGTGCTGCTGTGATTCAAAGCATGAGTAATCAGGATAAAAATGCTAGCTATCTTTAGAGGAAGGCTCTTTAGATAAGTTGAAAAAAAAATTGAACAGCATTTTTCCTGCAAAATGCCCACTGAAATCATTTTTATAAATATTCACTTTTCTTTTTACTATAATTTTATTTTTTAATTAACAGATAAAATTGTATATATTTATCAATACATGATGTTTTGAAACATGTATACATTGTGGAATGCCTAACAAGCTAATTAACATATGCTTTATAACACTTTTACTTTCTTTTGTGAGTTTTTTTTTTTTTTTTTTTTTTTTTTTTTTTTTTTTTTTTTTTTTTTTTGAGACAGGGTCTAGCTCTGTCACCCAGGCTAAATTAGATATCTTTTTTAGAGTGTGGTGGCCTGATCATAGATCACTATAACCTCCAACATCTGGGCTTAAGTGATTCTCCCCCCTCAGCCTCCTGAGTAGCTGGGACTACAGGTGCGTAGCACCATGCCCAGCTAATTTTTCCTTTTTATTTTTTGTAGAGACAGGGTCTCTCCATGTTGCCCAGTCTGGTCTCAAATTCCTGGGCTAAAGCGATCCTTTTGCCTAGGCCTCCCAAAGTGCTAGGATTACAGGCGTGAACCACTGTGCCTGGCCCATACTTTTCCTTTTATAATGTAGGACCCTAATCTAATGCTGTTTCATAAACACCTCATTCTGGGGAAGGAGATGTTTTTTTTTAACTGAAATAAACATATATTGTAAATACCTAGTGCTAAGATAAGCCTGCAAAAAGTTAGAAGTATGATCAGTCAGAAAACTGACTGCAAAGAACCCAATTATTTAACATAAAACATTCTATTAAACATAAGACTCACAATGTGAGGTCTGCTGGGTAGGAAAGTGACTAATGCAGTCAAGTACACCTTTAGATCA
>RJWJ010050116.1:0-10039 GCA_004363605.1 Indri indri | reverse complement strand
TTGAGACAGAGTCTCACTCTCTTGCCTGGGGCGAGTGCCGTGGCGTCAGCCTAGCTCACAGCAACCTCAAACTCCTGGGCTCAAGCAATCCTACTGTCTCAGCCTCCCGAGTAGCTGGGACTACAGGCATGTGCCACCATGCCCGGCTAATTTTTTCTATATGTATTTTTAGCTGTCCAATTAATTTCTTTCTATTTTTAGTAGAGACGGGGTCTCGCTCTTGCTCAGGCTGGTCTCGAACTCCTGAGCTCAGGACGATCTGCCCGCCTTGGCCTCCCAGAGTGCTAGGATTACAGGCGTGAGCCACCGCGCCCAGCCTCACCCAGTTTTTTGGAAAGAAACTAAGGCTTAGAGCAGGGCTTATCAGCCTCAACACTATTAACATTTTAGACCAGATAATTCTTTATAGGTTGGTACTGTTCTGTTCATTGTAGGATATTTAGCAGCATTTGTGGCCTCTGTCGACTAAATGTCCCCCTCCCCAGTTGGGACAACAAAAAATGTCTCCAGACATTGCCAAATGTCCCCTGGGGAGCAAAATTCCCCCCAGTTGAAAACCACTGGTTTGGAGAGATTTATTAGTTACTATTTCAACATCACAAAGCCAGTATAACTTAGGGTTTCAAAACTCGGGTCAGTATTATTAACCAAGAGTGATAGGGAAGGTAAGCTTTTATCATAAAACAGAGACAATCGACTTTTCTCCCTGTTACTCAAGTAATGCTAGCTTCTGATGGAATCAGCAGGAGATACTTTTTATACCCTAATCATATCCAAACACAGAATGAGTAAGAGTACAGGGCTTGAATTGGGAAGATTCCTCACAGGTTCAAGGTAGATAATAGAAGATACACTAGCCCACACTGCAATATGGGACAAACACTCTTTCCACAGTAATTGCATTTTTAAACTGATAAGAACAGATACTATAATATGCTGAGATAAAAAATTTAAAAAATAAATCTACCTAAAAAAAAAAAAAGAACAGATACTACACTTGATCTTAGCCAAAATGCTGAGAAGCAATAGTAATTGTATTTTTAGATGGCTTCATAGTCAGTCAACTACCATGGAGACATCCATGACTAGCCTCACTTGTAGCTAGATGTGGCCACGTGACTCAGATCTGGCCAATGGAGTGTGAGTGGGAGTGATACTGGAATGTTCTGAGACATGTGCTTAAAGGAAGGCATATGCTTTCCCCCTTAGTCTCTGCTCCATCCCAATGCTTGGCAGATGGATACATAGTGAGCCATCTGGGACCAGACAGACAAGGACAGCACCCTAGGGATGGCAGAGCAACAAGACAGAAGCTGCCTGGGCCCTGACAACTTTTCAGACCAGAACCGCCAGACCATCTTGAACTTTTAGATGAGAAAGAATGAAGCTTTCATCTTTCTTTAAGCCACTGTCATTTGGGGTCTGTGCCATAGGCAGATGAGGCAATAACTATATCTCCCTAATATAGATGTAGATGCCTTCAGAATAATACATTAGACCTTTCAACATTGCGTTTGATAGGGCCCATATCTTAACCTAAGCAATTACTCTATGGTTGCATCTCAGCCACTGATGACAATAGGTAGAAAAGTATGTGAAATGGGGCCTTCCTACTCTCTTTAAATCTTTCTATGTGAGTAATAATGGTATGTAATATTCATATGTGGTCGTATGTGCCAAGAATCGTTATAAGTGTTTCGTATGCACTCATTTATTTAATCCAAGCCAAGACCCACTGAAATAGGTATGATTGTAATCCTCATTTTATAACAATAGAAACTGAGGCATAAAAAGATCAAGTAAGTTACCTAAAGTCACACAGCTTGTAAATAGAGAACAGAAATTTGAGTTCAGTCAACTCACTACCAAAGCCTATACCTTCAGCAGCTGCTCAGACTGCTGCTCTGCCAACTCACATGCCCAGCCCTCAGTGCAGAGGAGTTAACGAGTTCCATTTCTCCAGTTTCATAAACCTGTGGTTCCACAGATCCCTCAGCTAGGGGACTGTCTTTAATATGTTTTATATTGCATTATTTGGTGCAATCCCTGTGGTTATTAGACACAGGGAACTCAGTAGCCTTAAATATCAGATATTTGTAACAGAAAACCAACAGAGTACATATTTCTGTTTGGGGAAAATACTCTGGTCCTATAATATAGATGATGAAATAAATTTTTGCAGATGGCGTTGATGAGTCACTTTGGATAGAAAAGTTTTCTGGATAACTAGAAATGTAGTCCTTTTAGCAACAGAAATTTAAAATATATATATTTTTTAAATTTATATATACTATATATATATATATATATATATATATATATATATATATATATATAAGGGTCTTCCACTTTGGAGAAAATGGACTAGATGTGCTTTTTCCTATTCCTTCTGCTAAGTATAGCTAAAAACCTTGGATGTGATATAAAAATAAATATAAGAAGACTATGAAAAGTAGAAAGAAGAAGGTAGACAAACTGGGGAACTCAGGGCCCAAGGAATAACACAATGGTGAGTTCCTTTGGCTTTCATTTTGCTTCATATATCTCAAACTATTACTAAAGAAGCCAGCAGCTGTACATGCCAGCAAGCACAAGCAACACAAAGCCCCCACAGGATCCTGCTCCCTCTATCCAAAGGACCAGGAAAGGGGCAACCTAATAAGCCAGAAAACTTTCAGACAATAGCAGCTCATCTCCAATCAAACTCTACAGAAAATTCTCTGGCCCATTCACATTTGCAAAGGTGAAGTGGGAAACCTAGATTTCTACAGTCACCAGGATGTAATGCAGCTCCCCCAAATCCTGCTCCAGGAAAGGGAGGTTATCAGAGAATGCTAGATAGGGAAATGGGACCTTCATTCTTTGCTGGGTAGTAATGGCAGCCTCACTTGGAAGAAACAGGGTATTTCTTCCCTGTTCACATTGAGGTAGTGTCAGAGGAGGGTTAGGATTTTCAATGTAACCCATTGGTAATAAGACTAGCCCTCCACCTCCCACCATGGTGTCAGTGGGGCTAGGTGAGGAGAAGGAAGGAGGCATCCCTACCTCTTCCAGCCTGGGAGGTATTAATGGAAGCTCAGTGGGGAGCTAGAGCTTTCACCCCACCCAGCAGCAATGAGAAGCCTCCCAACATTGAATGTCAACAGAGGCTGCTGGGACCTGGACTTCTACTCACACCTGGCAGTAATAAGGCAGCACTCTCCCCTTCAGTTCAACAAGACAATGATATCCACTTTCAGCACTCTTTCTCAACACAGGACTAAAAGTTCTAGGCAATGCTAGAGGCAAAAAAAAAAAAAAAAAAAAAAAAAAAAAAAAAAAAAAAAAAAAAAAAAAAAAAAAAAAAAAAAAAAAAAAAAAAAAAAAAAAAAAAAAAAAAAAAAAAAAAAAAAAAAAAAAAAAAAAAAAAAAAAAAAAAAAAAAAAAAAAAAAAAAAAAAAAAAAAATGCTCACATCCAAAAGACACAAAGCTCACAAATCAACACACTAATAAACTGTCTCAAGGAACTGGAAAAGGAAGAGCAAATTAATTCTAAACTTAGCAGAAGAAAACACACAACTAAATCAGAGCAGAACTAAATGAAATTGAGAACAAAAGAACTTCAGAACAAAAGATTAATAAAACCAAAAGTTGGTTTTTTAAAAAGATAAACAAAATTGACAGCCCTCTTGGTAGATTGACTAGAACTAGAAAGGAAAGGACTCTAATAAACTCAATTAAAATGAAAAAGGAGAGGTCACTACAGACATCATGGAAACACAAAACATTATCTTTGAATACTATAAAAATCTATATGCTCCAAAACTACAAAACATGGAGGAAATGGACAAATACTTAGAAACTGATAACCATCCTAGGCTCAATCAGGAAGAAATATAATTCCTGAACAGACCAATATCAAGCACAGAAATTGAAGTAGGAATTAAAAATTTTCCGACAAAAACAAGTCCTGGACCAGATGGGTTCAAACCTGAATTTTACCAAACTTACAAAGAAGAACTCATACCTATACTGCAGAAACTATTCCACGATATTGAGAAGGATGGTATCCTCCAACTCATTCTATGAAGCCAATATCACCTTGATACTAAAGCCAGAAAAGGACACAACAAAAAAAGAAAACTACAGACAAATATCCCTCATGAATATAGATGCAGAAATCCTCAACAAAAATCTTAGCAAACCGAATCCAATAGCACATCAAAAAAATAATTCATCATGATCAAGTGGGCTTCATCCCAGAGATTCAGGGTTGGTTCAATATATGCAAATCTATAAATGCAATTCACCACATAAATAAAAGCAAGAACAAAGATGATATTATTCCCTCAAAAGACACAGAAAAAGCATTTGACAAAAATCCAGTACACTTTTATGATAAAAACTCTTAACAAAATAGGCATAGATGGGACATACCTTAAAATCGTTAAAGCCATACAGGGTAAACCCACAGCCGATATCGTACAGAATGGCGAAAAATTGAAAGTATTCCTGCTTAGAAGTGGAACCAGACAAAGTTGCCCACTATCTCCACTTCTATTGCACATAGTGCTGGAAGTCCTTGCCAGAGGAATGAGACAAGAGTGGGGAAATAAGGGTGTCCGAATGAGAGCAGAAGAGGTCATACTCTCACTCTTTGCTTATGATATGATAGTATATATAAAAAAACCCAAGGCTTCAACCAAGAGACTCCTGGAATTGACAAATGAATTCAGTGAAGTCTCAGGATACAAAATTAATGCACACAAATCAGTGGTATTCATATATGACAATAACAGTCAAGCCGAAAATCAAATCAAAGACACGATACCTTTCACAATAGCATCAAAAAAATTAAATATTTAGGAATACATTTAATGAAGGAGGTGAAAGACATACATAGGGAGAACTATGAAACACTGAGAAAAGAAATTGTAGAAGATGTAAACAGATGGAAAAACCTATCATGCTTATGGATTGGCAGGATCAATATTGTTAAAATGTCCATACTACCTAAAGTGATCTATAGAATGAACACAATTCCTATCAAAATACCATCATCATTCTTTACATATCTAGAAAAAATAATTCTATTCTTTGTGTGGAACCGGAGAAGACCTTGTACATGCAAAGCAATCTTAAGCAAAAAGAACAAATTGGGAGACATCAGTCTATCAGACTTCAAGCTTTACTACAAAGCTATAATAACTAAAACAGCATGGTACTGGCTCAAGAACAGAGATAATAGACCTTTGGAACAGGACTGAGAACCGAGATATAATACCATTCTCATATTGTCACCTAATCTTTGATAAAGCAGACAAAAATATACATTGGGGAAAATAATCTCTAGTCAATATATGGTGCCGGGAAAACTGGATAACCACATGCAGAAGATTAAAACTGGATCCCCACCTCTTACCTCTCACAAAAATCAACTCATAATGGATAACAGATTTAAACCTAAGGCATAAAACCTTAAGAATTCTAGAAGAAAATGTTGTAAAATCTCTTACAGACAATGGCCTAGGCAAAGAATTTATGAAGAAGACCCCCAAGAAATCACAGCAACAGCAAAAATAAATAAATGGGACCTGATCAAATTAAAAAGCTTCTGCATAGCCAAGGAATTTGCTCTATCATTAGAGCAAATAGACAACCTACTGAATGAGAGATAATATTTCCATTCTACACATCCGATAAAGGGCTGATAACAAGAATCTATAGAACTTAAGAAAATTAACAAGAAAAAATCAAACAACCACATCAATAAATGGGCAAAAGACATGAACAGAAACTTTTCAAAAGAAGGCAGACTAATGGCCAGCAAACATCTTAAAAAGTGTTCATCATCTCTAACCATTAGGGAAATGCAAATCAAACCCATAATGAGATGTCACCTAACTCCAGTGAGAATGACCTCTATCAAAAAGTCCCAAAATAACAAATGCTGGTGTGGATGTGGAGAGATTGGAACACTCTTACACTGCTGGTGGGACTGCAAATTAGTACAACACCTGTGGAAAGTAATTTGGAGATATCTCAAAGAGCTAAAAATAGAAATACCATTAGATCCAGCAATCTCACTACTAGGCATCCACCCAAAGGAAAAAAAGACATTCTATAATAAAGATATCTGCACTTAAAAATTTATGGCAGCATAATTCACAATTGCAAAGATATGGAAACATCCCAAGTGTCCATCAATACATGAGTGGATTAATAAAATGTGGTATATGCATACCATGGAATACTACTCAACTACAAAACCAATGGTGAACTAGCACCTCTTATATTATCCTGAATAGAGCTTGAGCCAATCCTTCGAAGTGAGGTATCACAAGAATGGAAAAATAAGCACCACATGTATTCGCCATCAAATTGTTACTAACTGATCAACACTAAGGTGCTCACATGGTAGTAATATTCACCGGGTGCTGGTCAGGTAGGAGGGGGTGATGGAGGTGGGTAAACTCACAACTAATGGATGTAAAGCGCACTGTATGCAGGAAGGGAATGCTTGTAGCCCTGGCTTGAGCGAGGCAAAGTCATTATATGTAACCAAAATGTTTGTACCCCCATAATATTCTGAAATTTAAAAAAAAAAGAAATAAGGGAAATAAGGGAAATAAATCTGTCCCAATTTGCAAATCATCTTCATAGAAGGTCCCAAGGAATCTACAACAAAATTCCCAGAACTAATTTAATAAGTTAGTTCATCAAGATTGCATGATATAAGATAAACATATAAAAATTTATTGCATTTCTATGTACTAGCAATGAGCACATGGACACTGAAACTTAATACCATTTGCAGTTGAAAAATAAAATGCTTAGGTTTAAATCTAACAAAACATGCCCAGGGCTTGTATGCTAAAAACTGCAAAATGTTGATGAAAGAAATTACAGATCAAAATAAATGGAGAGACATGCTGTTTTCATGGATTGAAAAATAACACAATAAATATGTCAATTCTCCTCAAATTGATATACACATTTAGTGCAATTCCTATCAAAACCCCCACAAGATATTTTGTAGTACAGAAAAGTTCATTCTAAAATTTATATGGAAAGGCAAAAGAACTAGAATAGCTTAAAACCATTTTGCAAAAGAATAAAGTAGGAGGAATCAGTCTACCTGATTTCAAGATGTTTTATATAGCTATACTAGTTAAGATTGCGTGGTGTAGGTGAAAGAATAGACACATAGATCAATAGAAGAGAATAAAAAAAAATCCAGGAATAGGTCCACAAAAATATCTCCAACTGATTTTTGACAAAGGTACAAAAACAACTCGATGAAAAAATTGTAGAGTTTTCACAAATGAAACACCTGGACATCCACAGGCAAAACAATGAACCTCAACCTGAGTTTCACACTTGATACAAATATTAATTCAAAATTACAAATGTAAAACATAAAACTATACAACTTTTAGGAAAAGAGGGTAAGAATCTTCAGGATCTAGGGCTAAGCAAAGAGTTCTTAGACTTGACAGCAAAAGCATGAGCCATAGTAAAAAGAAAAATTGATAAACTCAATTTCATCATAAATAAAAGCTTTTGTTCTGCAAAATATTCTATTAAAAGGAAGAAAAGACAAACTACAGGCTGGGAGAAAAAAATTTGCAAATTACATATCTAACAAAGGACTAGTATATAGAATATGTAAATACCTGTCCAAACTCAATGGTTTAAAAAAAAAAGAACCTAAACAATCTAATTAGAAACTGGGCAAAAGACAGGAAGAAACGTATCACTAAAGAGGATGTACAGATGGCAAATAAGCACATGAGAAGATGCTGAAGGTCATTAGCCATTTGTCAGGTACAAACTAAAACCACAATGAGATATCATTACACAGGTATCAGAATGACCGAAATTAAAAACAGTTACACCACCAAATGCTGCCAAGAATGCAGAGAAACTGGATCACTCACACATTGCTGATGGGAATTTAAAATGGCATAATGACTCTGGAAAAGAATCTGACAGTTGACAGTGTCTTGCAAAACTGAATATGCAACTAACATAGAACCCAGGAACTGCACCCCTAGGCATTCATTATGGAGTAATAAAAACCTATGTTCACACAAAAACCTGTACATAGACAATTATAGCAAATTGATTCATAATAACCCAAAACAGGAAACAACCCAGATGTCCTTCCATGGATGAATAGTTAGACAAACTCTGGTATATCTAGTCCATGAACTACTACTCAGCAATAAAGAGGAATGAATTAATGATACACACAACAACCCAGATGAATCTCCAAAGAACCATGCTGAGTGAAAAAGGCCTAAAGGTTACATACCATGTTTCCTCTTATATATTAATAACATCCTCAAGATGATAAAATCATAGAAATGACTAAGGAGAGAGTGAAGGGGTGTGGGGGTAAAAAAGCCACAGCAGGGATACCTGTGGTTATGCGCCTGTTGTGTATCTTGACTGTATCCATATTAACACCACAGTTGTGATATTTAGTATGGTTTTCCAAGATGTTACCATTGGGAGAAACTAGGTAAAGGGTACACAGGATCTCTCTCTACTATTTCTTATAACTGCACATTCATCTACAATTATCTTAGAATTAAAAATTTAATTAAAAAATAATTTTCAAGAGAATTTTTCATATTTATCTACTTTCTTAATACATCGATTATATTTTAAGACTCTTTGATAACACAATGTCTCCTTACATTGCTTTACTTTTTCTTTTCTTTCCTACAGCACTTATCACTTCTAGCATGCTTTCATGTTTACTGTCTCCTCTCTGTCTTCCACCTGTCTTCCATCTGTCCATTAAGACCATTAGGGTCTTAATCTGTATTGCTTAATAATTCATCCCAAGTTCCTAAAACAGTACTTGGCCCATAATAGGTGCCCGACAAATAGTTGTTGAACAAAAAGATGACTTATTATAAATATCAGTGTCTTAGGGTTCTCCAGGGAAAGAGAATCAATAGAATGTGTGTGTGTGTGGGTGTGTGTGTGTGTGTGTGTGTATATATATATATATATATAGAGAGAGAGAGAGAGAGAGAGAGAGAGAGAGGGAGAGAAAGAGATTTATTTTAAAGTATTTGTTCACACAATTGTGGAGGCTGGAAAGTCCAAAATCTGCAGTGTGGGCCAGCAGGCTGGAGACTCAGGAAAAAGCCAGTGTGGCTCAAGTCCAAAGGCCACCTGCTGCAGAATTCCCTTTTGCTCATGGGAGGGCAGTCGTTTGTTCTATTTGGGGCTTCAACTGATTGGATGAGGCCCACTCACATCATGGAGGGCAATATACTCAAAATCTACCAATTTAAATGCTAATCTCATCCAAAGACACACTCAGAGAAACATCTAGAATAACGTTTGACCACAAATCTGGCCACCACGACCCAGCCCCATTGACATATAAAATTAACCATCACAATCAGTTATTGTACTAGGCTAAAATAGATCAAGGCCAAGGGTTATTTATCCCTTTACTTCATGGTCATAAACTATTGTGCTTTTTACTGTGAGCAATTTACATCTTGTTTGCCAGCAGGCTGGCAACAACTATGTTTGCAGCAGTGCTCATAGCAACCTCTGAATGTTCTGTAATTTGTTGCTTTTAATATTCATGAATTTGAGAATGAGTTAGACAAGTTTGTTACATCAATGCAAAAAGAAAAAATAAGTAAGTTCTGAGAGATATCTAAAAGTGTTCACCTGTGAATAAAGTGTATGAGATTTGGTGCATAGACTTGACTTGGAGCTTGGAGGCTATTTTCCTTACATCTTGGGTCTCTTCTGTTATCCTAATAATTAAACTCCCTTTACAAAAGGAAGCTAAAGCTAGAAATGCACCGGCAAATTCAAAGCTACCTATTTAGAGCCAGGCCATGGTTTCTGTTATGTCCTGGGTCCCAACTAATCTTAGTTTTGATTTCCACAAAAGTGTGCCCTGAGACAACACTTAGGCATGGGAAGTTTATCTGGGAGATGATCCCCTGAATCCTAAGTGAGGAAATGGGGAAACTGAGACAGGGAAGGGAGAAAAGCCAATAAAGAATGCATTAGAGA
>RJWJ010050115.1:0-10021 GCA_004363605.1 Indri indri | reverse complement strand
GAGACTGTTAGGCTGAATGGATTTACAGATACAAACACATACATTCTCTCAGAGAAAGCTGCAAGACATGGCCCAATTTACAGGATAGCACAACTTTGGGGAAGAAAGCAGTGGGTATAGTTTATAGTTGAACACACCTAAGAAAGGAGAACTCTTTTCATTATAGTTATGTACCTTTTATATTTTTTATTTTATTTTTAAGAGGTAGGGCCTAGGGGAGGTAATTAGGCCATGAGGATGGAGCCCTCATTAATTGGATTAGTGTTCTTATTAAAAAAAATAAGAAAAAGAAAAATAAAAACAGCTTTCTTATCCTTTTACCTGAATAAGGAAGCAAGCTCTCACCAGACACTAAATCTGCTGGTGCCTTGATATTGGACTTTCCAGCCTTCACAGCTGTGAGAAATAATTTTTAGTTTTTTTTTTTCTGTTTTCCACAGTAGTGGAATGATTTTTTATTCTTTTTTTTATGGTTTGTTATTATAGGGGTACAGATGTTTAAGTTACGTATGTTGCCCTTGCCCCCCTTCCCCCCAAGTCCCAGTTTCAAGCGTGTCCATCTCTCGGATGGTGCACATTGCACTCTTTGTGTATGCATATATCCGTCCCCTCCTCCCCCTCGCCCCTCCCGCTTCCCCCTCCCTCCCTACCCACATAAACAGAAGCAAAAGCAAAAACTGTATGATACTCTCAATCAATGCAGAAAAGGCATTTGACAAAATTCAACACCCTTTTATGATAAGAGCACTTAACAAAATAGGCATAGATAGGGCTTACCTAAAAATGATACATGCCATTTATGACAAACCCACAGCCAACATCATACTGAATGGGGAAAAACTGAAAGCATTTCCACTTAGAACTGGAACCAGACAAGGTTGCCCACCATCTCCACTTCTATTCAACATAGTGCTGGAAGTCCTGGCCACAGCAATCAGGGAAGAGAGCAGAATTAATTTCCAGTTCTTATTAGCTACCCATTCTGTGGTACAGTATTATTGCAGCCTGAACTAAGAGATGTATTAGTAGGAAATTTAATTTAAATTGGTCTCAGGGCAGATGTTTTCCCAGATGCTTAGAACAACCAAATGCAAATCCTCTCTAGAAGGAAACAGTTAATGTCCAGAACTCAAAAACTTATCACAGATAAAAGCACAGGATTATGAAGACCAAAAAAAAAAATCACAAAGCTTGAGAATGAATCATCAGGCAGAAGCATCAGCTGGAACAGCAAACAGAAGACTCTAGACAGTATAAATGGCAAATACCAGAAATAATAGATAAAATATAAATGTACATGTTTAGGATAAAATAAGGTATCAAAAGTAACTAAAAATAGAGAGAATGTAAGAATTGACAAGACAGCTTTAAGAAAAGAATCAAATAAAACTCCAATATTAGAAATTATTATAAATAATATTTGAATTTATAAATTCAAGGGATTGTTAAAATTCAGAATAGCTCAGATAAAGAGTACTAGCGGTTTGAAAGCCAATTTGAAGAAAATATTTACAGCTAAGCAGAGACAAAGAAATAGAAATTGTTAAAGGCGTACAGAGATGCAGGTGGTAGATTGAGAAGATCTAAAACACATCTCTTCGGTCTCCCAGAAAGAGAGAATGGAGGAGGTATAATACTCACGGAGAAAAAAAAATCAATGTACATTTTCTGGAACTGATTAGAAAAATGAATCACGAAGTTTAATGAACTCTAGAAGAGTAAGGAGAATGTCTAACAGTTATCAGAGAGTAAAGAGAGATTACTTAGCAAGAACAGCAGTTTGTTTCATAGCTGTTTTCTTAGTAGTAATCATGGAAGCCAGCAAACAATGGAAAAGCATTTTCAGTGTGCTAAGCAAAAGCAGTTATCAATTTGAAATTTTATACCAAGTCAAACTATCTTTCAAAAATGAAGATAAAATAAAGACATAATTAAATAAATGAAAACTGAGTGTATTTACAACCAATAGATCCCCAAGGGATTTTTAAGTAATCTATTCCAGGAGGAAGGAAAGTCATAACACCGTTGATTCTTCTTATTCTCCACAGTAATTTTGTTCCATGAAGTTGACATGAACACTGAATTAGCAAATACTAAACCATTTCTCTTAAAGAAAATACAGATTATAACAATATCACCAGACAATCAATATATAACCTTGTTTAACAACCATTTTTGTTTAAAGACACTTTATTTAATATATATTACAGATTCATTAATGTTGAACTGATGGTCAACGCCTCCAAAATTCATGCCTGAACAAAGGCATGAATTGAACACATGTATTTTCTCCCTAAATTACATCACAACTTCCTTGCTCTTAGGAATAGCAGACAGCACTTGGGAATTATCCTTGGGGCCATGTAAACAGTGAAATCACCAACAAAAAGTTCAAAAATGTGAAAAGTATGGCACTAAATGGACCATGACAAGGGCACTTGTTTACAGTGTGAGATCTGAAAGAAGAAGGCAGAGTATCACCTTGTTTATCCTAAACTGGAAATTTGTGCATCGTGAGTATCAAATGTGTTACTTCTCTGAGTACATGTATATCCTTGAATAACTGTGAATGTGCCACATGTATTGACTTTGGGATAACAACTTTTAGCAAGCAGTCAAATTTACAAATATGGAATCCATGAATAGTGAGGATTGACTATACAAAAAATGCTTGAGAAGCAGGAAGATATGACAAACAGAGATAAATTTCTAAACAAAAAGTGAATATGTAAGACAATAATATTGTCGAATGTGAAGGAATATAAAACAAGCAACACACAACTTACTATTAATATTTAGTACTTAAAGAGGAATAATGGCAGTTAAAGCCCTGTAATACCCTTGTTAAGGACAACAATAAATACATTGATTAATCATAGATTCTGTCAAGTTAAATATGTATTTGAATATTTCTATGATAATTAGAATGCATTATTTCCTTTATGCTAGAAAAATGAAATGAGTTCAAAGATAACTTAGAAATAGAAAAATTAAACAAATTATAGAGAAATAAATTGCAAAAGAAGATGGTACAAAATAATCCAAACATATCAGTAATCAAAATAAATTTAAGTAAAGTATACTTTCCAGTTAAATTATTGAGACCTACTCATATTTTTAAAACCCCAGTTAACTTCTATTTATAGTGAAATAGTAAGATTGAGAGTACAGTGATATGAAAAAATAAACCAGGCAAATATTAATCAGAAGACTATTGCTATAGATATACTACTATCAGATAAAATTATTTTAATGGCAAAAAGTATTGCTAATGATAAGTCCACTATATATTATATATAGATTACGAATTCAAGTCATCAAGAGATATAACAATTTTAAACTTACATGTAACTGATAATATAGCTGTAACATATATAAAGCAAAAATAATGAGAAGTACAGTGATGAATCGATAAATCTACCATTGTTATGAGAGATATTAGCCTATATTTCTTAGTAGTTAATAGATTAATTAATAAAATGTTAACATGGATCATGATGATTTGAACAAACTGAAAAACTAGATCTAATGGATGTAAATAGAATCACATAACAAGCATTTGGAGAATAAGGATTCTTTTCAAGCAAACATGGATGATACAGAAACATTGATAATGTTGTAAGTCATAAAGCAAGTCCAGGCTTTTTTCAAATATATGCTAGTATTTCTGCCAAGTCACTTCACCACAAAGAAATTAAGTTAGCGTCAACAATGAAACAAAAGAAAAAATGATACTCAATTTGGATATCAAGAAACACACCTCTAAATAATTCATAGGTCAAAAAAGAAATTATAATAGCAAATAGATATATTACAATTAAATAACACAGAAAATTCTGCATAAGGAAATTATAGGATGGAGCTAGAGCATTATTTAAACCAGGGATTGGCAAATGGTCAGGGTGTAAATACTTCAGTCTACATGTGGTCTCTGTCACATACTCTTTTTTTAAATTTATTTCCAAACCTTTAAAAATTCTTAGCCATGGGGGCACAGAACATGGCTGCATTCAGCCTACAGGCTGTAGCTTGCCAATCTCTAATTTAGCGGCTTATACATACAGCTTTAATTTTTATAGTGTAAAAGGAGAATAACTGAAAATTAATGAGGTCTGCATTCAACCTAAAAATTAATGAATGAATCAAAGAAGATAGAATTAAGTTGTATAGATAAGAGTAAATTAAATTGAAAATGCATACAAAGATCGGTATGTCCAAAAGATGGTCCATTTGAATTGACTATTAAAATTGAATTTGTGTATGTCTTTTTAATTTATCAGAGTGCCAAAGTACAAAATGACAGATAAGGATAATTCATTTATCAGATGGAAACATATTCTGATGTGCATTTAATCCTGGATGTCTTATACTTGCAGCATATGCTATGATCTGGATATTGGGGGACACAATTATGCATGAATTATTGTGAAAAAGAACATTTTACACAAGGCCCAATTGATGGTATAATCCATTCTGAATTGCTTCTAATATAGTTTGACAACCTTGTAATCATATTACAGAAATTATTGCTTTGGCTTAATTTTTTAAACAAATTTGTTAGAAATCAGTAGAAATACTTTATTAAATTGCTAAGATTTCCTAGAAACAAGCCGGGGATGATTTATAGTGAATTTTTCAATACTGCAAATGATCCACAGATAGATACTGCTTTTGTGCCATGTAATGGGAACCTAAATAAGCTCATTGTATGTAGTGGAGAAGAATTCAAACATGATTTCTGATCACATGGAGCTTATAGCCATTAAATGTCTAAGTATAAATTTATAATGTAGTTACACAAAGTGAAAAGTATTAAGGAGGAAAATTTAAGGTGTTTTAAGAAAGGAAAATAAGTAGGAACAAAGAGATTTACCAGGAAGCACTTACCAATTTCTCCATGGAAGGGATATTTGGGTGGAAATTTCAAATATGAGTAAGAGTTAACCAAGTTAAAGGTGGAGGTGGGGATGAGAGTAGGCCAGAGATCTTTTTAGCCAGGAGAAGCAGCTATGGGAGGGTCTTGATTTGTGGGATGATAAAGTTTGAATTATGTTGTGAGAGGAGAAGAGGTACACGCCGTGAATGAGATTTGGTAGTTAAGCAGGGGATAGATCACACAGATCTTGAAGGCCTTGGCAAAGAGCTTGGATTATATTCTTAATGAGGAGAGAAGTAATAAAATGTTTTTACCATTTGGAAAAAGGCAGTTTAGATGCTGGGTGGAGATCTGTTTAATAGGGAAGCTCTAGTGATTCGGCGTGAGATGAGGATGAGTTGGACCAGGGTTGTAGCAGTGAAGACGGTGAGACATGGTCAGATTTGGGATATAATCCAGAGATAACATTGACACAGTTTTGCGGATTACCTGTAGAAAGATAAAGCGTTCTTATTTCATGGCTTCTATTTCTCAAAGAAGTGTGAGACAATGTCAGCAGCAGAAAAGGATAAAGGCAGTGTTTATTTATCCTTGGCTACTCATTATAATCATCTAAGCAGTTTAAAGACAGGTGAAACTTTCCTTGACCCCTAAGGATTGGCTTAATTGGCCTGGAACAGGGTTTAGGCATCTTTGAAATTTTCCAAATAAACTACTTGGGGCTAGGGTAGACACCTACTTGAGGTAGAAGTGGAATTTGAAGTATTTGGTGTTGGAAGCCACACATTTAAAGTGTTACACATTTTCAGGAACTGAAAAAGGAAATGGTTCAGTTTATTCAGGTGTTTTGCTAAGCAAGTGTGATGGGAAGGGACAGGGTGGAATGGGGCATTTACAAGAGCATGATTATGATGAGGAGCAAAGGAATCTAAGCTGGGTGAGGAAGGAAGACACAAGGAACTGAAAGTCTATGAGAAAGTGGTGGGGTCACTGGATGAGCAGTCTCAGGTAAGTCATTAAATGACTAAATAAGGAGTAGCAGGTGATGATTGATACCTGCTTGCTTACCTTTAACGGAATTGGAGATTTGAGGGAGAAGAAAAAATACAGCCTAAGTGATTTAGAGGAGCATGGTTTCTAGGACAGAAAGTAACAGCTACAATGATTGAAAAGAAAGAAAAGCCCTCAGGGAATATCTGTGTATCAATTAAAGCAGAAAGTAAAAGCGGACGTTTGAGGATAAAAGGGATTTTGCTGTTATGTTGGTAGTTATTGTCATCATTATTTTTATTCTGAAGTGCTTCCTAAGGAAAATTCATGCAGGGCACCAGAGTACACTTACTGAATTCCCTTATTCACTGAGAAATCAAGAAATAGTGAAAAGTCCAGAATTTACCATACTTAATAAGAGTGTTGGCCCATAAGACTAAGAAGTGAAGTAAATTCTATATTGATTCTTTGGGATATGATTTGTGCTGCAGGTATAGGATAATATCAGAAACCTTAGACTAACTGGTCATTGAGCTCATGCTGTGTAGCATAGTGGTTAAAGAGCATGAGTGCTTCAATAAGATTGCTTGTGTTTAAATCACAGCCCTGCCACTTAAAAGGTGCATTACTTTGAGCAAGTTATTTAACTTTCTGTGCCTCAGTTTCCTTATCTGTAAAGAGAACAATAGCACCTACTTCATAGGGTACTATGTAAAGCTCTTAGAATATTATGTGGCACATAGTAAGCATTCAATATGCGTCAGCTATCATATGCACATTATATACATTGATGTGTATTAAATATCTTAAAACATATGTTCTTTTAAAAACATATTAGATCACATCAGTCTCCTATTTAAAAACCTTGAACATCTTTTTATTTATTACTCTTGGAATTAAGTCAAACTCCTTCCTGTGATCTGGTTCCTTCTTACTTCTCCAGTCTCATCGCTCTACAGTTCTCGCCTTTACCATCCCTGAAGGTCAGTGCTCCAATCTCTCCCAGCCATTGGCATTTGCAAAGGTTTATGCTCCACAGAACTAATACTTCTCCTTGGGGTTCATTTGTGTTCATAACATCCCTAGTATGTTCAATTGAGCTTCACTTGTCCTTTTCGTAATGCTCCACATTTGAAAATAAGAAGAAACACCCCTGACCCCACACAGAAAAAAAATCAGCTTGAAGGATGAATAACCCAGAAGCAGAATAAAACAATTCAGTATTTAAAAGTTAATCAGCATTTTAATTATTGAGCTTTAAGCTTTTCTTTCAAAAGGAGAAGCAAAGCAAATTCATGCTGATAAACTAAGTTTTAGGCTGACGTTACTTGAAATGCCAATTTAAAACCCTTGAAAGGGAAATCAGAAGCAATGCAGTAATAGTGTAGTAAGAAGTAGAAATACCCTGAGAGGGATACCCTTATCCGATGCCTGTGCATGTGGTGGTGGTGGTGGTGGGGTTCCCAGATCCCCCTAAACAGGAGGCAGGGTTTTACAGGATGCCTTGGAAGAGCAACAGCTAGACAATGTCAGCATTGTTCTGCCAGCAGAGCTTTTTGTTTCTAGCATGCTACGAAGCTACACTGGCTGCAAAGGAAAAGTGACATGAGTTCGTGGAAATGTGGGCTTTGATTAAACCACTATTCCAAATAAAGCTACCTTTACTCCTCCAAAATCCAAAGTTGAAGTTCATGGTGGGGAAGAAACCAAATATTCCCCCCCTTCCCTTGCCACCATCAAATAATGGCTTGTTTAAAATACCCATTTTTTGTGAAGTTTTGACAGTTCTCAACCCAGCAGGCAGTTGGTTTCTTGTCAGTTCTCCAGCATATTTCTGGCAGTCTGAACTATTTTATTGTGAGCTCTATTATTATAGTAAATCTTGACTCAAAAATTCTTTAGGGTCAAAGAGGCCTAAGTATTTTCAGTGTTAATGACAGAGATTTTGAAATGAAAAATAAGCTGATTTCTTTTCTCAAGCATTCAGTTATGTAACTTTTAGACCTAATGGAGTTACAGATATAAATGCCTGCATTCTCTCAGAGAAAGCTGCTAGACATGGGCAATTTACAGGATTGCACAACTTTGAGAAAGAAATCAGTGTGCATAGTTTCTAGTTAAACACACCTAAGAAAGGAGAAGTCTTTTCATTATAAGTATGTACCTTTTAGGCCAAAAGGAGTTACAGATACAAATGCATAGATTCTCTGAGAGAAAGCTGCTAGAGAACAGACAATTTACAGGATTCCAGCACTTTGAGAAAGAAATCAGTGGGTATAGTTTGTAATAAAACACACCTAAGAAAAGAAAACCCTTTCACTATAGGTAAGTAATATTTAGATCTAATGCAGTTACAGATACAAATGCATACATTCTCTCAGAGAAAGCTGCTGGATATGGGGCAATTTACAGGATTGCAGAACTTTCAGAAAGAAAGCAGTGGGTATAGTATGTAGTCAAAAACACCCATGAAAGCAGAAGTCTTTTCATTATAAGTCTGTAACTTTTAGGCAGAATGGAATTACACATATAAACGCATACATTCTCTTAGAGAAAGCTGCCAGACGTGGGGCAATTTACAGGATTGCACAACTTTGAGAAAGAAATCAGTGTGCACAGTTTGTAGTTAAACACACCTAGGAAAGGAGAAGTCTTTTCATTATAAGTATGTACCTTTTAGGCTGAATGGAGTTACAGAAACAAACAGATAGATTCTCTGAAAGAAAGCTGCCAGACAAGGGGCAATTTATGGGATTCCAGCACTTTGAGAAAGAAAGCAGTGGGTATAGTTTGTAGTGAAACACACCAAAGAAAGGAGAACTCTTTTCATTAAAGGTATGTAACTTGTAGATCTAATATAGTTACAGATAAAAAAGCATACATTCTCTCAGAGAAACCTACTAGATATGGGGCAATTTACAGGATAGCACAACTTTCAGAAAGAAGGCACTGGGTATAATTTGTAGTCAAACACACCGAAGAAAGGAGAAGTCTTTTCATTATAAGTATGTAACCTTTAGGCCAAATAAAGTTACAGATACAAACATATACATTCTCTCAGAGAAAGCTGCTAGACATGGGACAATTTACAGGATTGCAAAACTTTCAGAAAGAAATCAGTGTGTACAGTTTGTAGTTAAACAAAACTAAGAAAGGAGAAGTTTCTGATTATAAGTATGTACCTTTTAAGACGAATGGAGTTACAGATACAAAAGCATAGATTTTCTGAAAGACAGAAGCCAGGCATGCGTCAGTTTAAAGGATTGCAGCTATTAGAGAAAGAAAGCAAAGGGTATAGTTTGTATATTTTGTATACATTGAGCCATGTCTAGCAGGTTTCCCTGAGAGAATGTATGCGTTTGTATCTGTAACTCCATTCGGCCTAACAGTTTCATACTTATAATGAAAAGACTTTTGTTTCTTAGGTGTCTTTGACTACAAATTACACCCAGGGCTTGTTATCGCAAAGTTGTGCTATCCTCTAAATTTGGCAATGTCTGGCAGCTTTCTCTTAGAAAAATGTCTGCTTTTCTGTCTGTAAAACAATTCACCCTAAAACTTTCATGCTTAAAATAAAAGAATTCTGCTTTCTTCGCTGTGTTTCACAACAAAGTATACCCACGGCTTTCTTTCCCAAAGTGGTGCAATCCTGTATATTGGGCCATGAATAGCAGCCTTCTCTGACAGAATATATGTGTTTGTAGTTGTAACTCCATTCGACCTAAAACTTTCATACTTAAAATGAAAATAATTCTGCTTTCTTCCTGTGTTTGACTACAAAATAAACCCACTGCTTTCTTTCCCAAAGTTGGGCTTTCCATTAAATTGGGCCATGTCTAGCAGCTTTCTCTGACAGAATGTATGTGTTTGTATCTGTAACTGCATTCAGCATAAAAGTTTCATAATTATAATGCAAAGACTTCTGCTTTCTTAGGTGTATTTGACTACAAATTATACCCACTGCTTTCTTTCCCAAAGTTGTCCTATCTGTTAAATTGAGCCATGTCTAGCAGCTTTCTCTGAGAGAATGTATGTTTCTGTATCTATAACTCCATTTGCTCTCACAGTTTCACGCTTATAATGCAAACAGTTCTGCTTTCTTAGGTCTATTTGACTACAAACTATGCCCACTGCTTTCTTTTCCAAAGATGTGTT
>RJWJ010050114.1:0-10021 GCA_004363605.1 Indri indri | reverse complement strand
TTTCCTGACAATAGTGACTCTTCTATTCATCTTTGAACTTTGGCAGAACCCAGAACAGTCCTTTTCAGTAAGTGTTTGCATAATGATTATTTGGTTGAATAAGCAAATGAATGGAAACATGTGCAATAATATTAGCAAATAGGATGCAAGATATGAAAAGCCTTATTTATTGAAAGCTGTAGGACTTAACCCCAGAAAGCTGGGGTGATATCACACCAGGAAAATTATTAACTTAACAGAACACATCAAAAGAAAACATTGTTCAATTCTATATAATTATCTCAATTGCCAAGAAAGCATCTCGTAAAAATACAGCAGCTATTCATCATAAACAGTAAAAATAATAGTAAAAAGGATTTGTCCTTTCACAAGGCAAAAAAATGAATGTTTCACCAACCATTTCCTTTAGTGTAGAAATAGAAGAGACTTTCTAAAACAAACAAGAATAATATAAATGTAACTTACTTCACAATTGCTGCTACAATTATTTATTATTTCAATAATAAGATTATTATTAAATATTAAAGAAAAATAATATTGACAATATAATCACTAGACCTCAAAATCTTTAGTATGCTATTAAAAATGAACTAGCAGGAAGATCATTGTTTTAAATGTGTGTAAGAGCAAGAAGAAAATGCAGTTGTGTATGGTTATGACTAAGGACCTAAAAGGTAAGTAAAAACAATACATTGAATGCTAATAGGGGAAAATAGGAGACAAAGAGTAGCAAGTAAAAAAAAAAATTGCAGGTTATAACCACAGTATTAAAACCTAAAATCACTTGAGTATAAATTGCAAAGAAAGACATGGTTTCTGTAAAAAGTGTATGCTACTATTCCTGTAATTACTGCGAGAAGCTGCATTAATTAGACCCTTATATAAAATGGGATGGACTCTAAGCATAAGCATAAATTATGTCTCACGCACATAATACCTTGAACAGGAGATATTATTGTCTTCTTTTTTAAGATGAAAACAGAGGGTGAGAAAGTGCTTAGCAGGTGGCGCAAACACACCCAGCCAGGTCACATGGTTTGGTTCCAAACAAAGGGCGTTTTACACTACAACAGCACAACCTGGAAAACGTGAATAACAATAAAACCCTAGATGAGCACACATAACGTGCTCACACACACAGATTTTAATAAAAGTGATTAAACTCCCAGTTATTATCAATACGATAGCTACAAAGTGTGTTAATTATATGCATTATAATTAACAATGTGGAACACAGTGAGTAAGGTCCTTAGGATATTCCTTAGAACTGGATTCTCTTCCCCACATTTCCACTGTTAAAATACAATCACTGTATAATATTTAAAGAAAAATGTTTGAGAGAAAATTTGTATATAGTTTCTTTAGTGTTGTTTTTCTTTTAATTTATTTTAGTATTTTGTTGAAGTGCGTTGAGAGCATGTGGCATGTCCCTGTCATAATGTCATTCAGTGAGCTGTCTCAATACCTCTGTTATTTATACTTTATTATTTATGTTGTTGAGATCTGTAATACTTTCTTTTGTTGTTTGTTGAACTTGAGACCTTGCGATAGGGTTGTATTAGTATCCCCAAGTACAATACTTACAATACTATTTCTGATATTCTTATATTTTACCACAATAATGTATCCATGCATAACTCAAAATTTTTTTAAAAAACCAGAATTTCAAACTTAACAGGTTAAGGAAGTAAACACATTTTTCCAGCATCTGGTTTTCCCTAAAGGAGAAACAGTTGTTTCCAGATACCGAGATCTGTCTGTGGCTCCTCTTCAAAACCAATCTTTTTTACCAGGGATGACTTATTCCTTTGCATGACACGGAGTTCTTAGCTTTATTAGCACTTCTAGAAGCTGGGGATATTTGATCATGTATAGAACTTCTTGCTGTTCTGAACAGTGTCCCAGAAACACAGGTAAAACTAACACATTGTCAGAAGCACAGAATGGTAAGAAAGCATTGTTTCGAGGTACACTCTCTAGTGCTGCTTTTGGGGTCTTTGTGGGCTTTCCTTCCATACTTTCTAGCTATGTGACCATTGAAAAGTTACTCAACATCTTATGAACCCCACATTTTCATTTTTTAATTTGGAAAAAATGCTAATGCTTACATCCTAGAACTGTGAGGATGGTTAATAGCAGGTCATCTGAGAGCAAACATTGACTGGGTTCTTTTTTTTTTTTTTGGGACAGAGTCTGGCTCTGTTGCCCTGGCTAGAGTGCCGTGGCATCAGCCTAGCTCACAGCAACCTCATACTACTGGGCTCAAGTGATCCTCCTGCCTCAGCCTCCCGAGTAGCTGGGACTACAGGCATGCACCACCATGCACGGCTAATTTTTTCTGTATATATATTTGTAGTTGTCCAGATAATTTCTTTCTATTTTTAGTAGAGACGGGGTCTCACTCTTGCTCAGGCTGGTCTCGAACTCCTGACCTTGAGCTATCCACCCACCTCGGCCTCCCAGAGTGCTAGGATTACAGGCGTGAGCCACCGTGCCTGGCCCTTAACTGGGTTTTTAAAACACTGCAGGCGTTATGTATGCTACATGTTTGAATTCATCGTTTTACTTAATGCTAACCGTTCTACAAAGTACTTATTGTATCTCTATTTATAGTAAAAAACTGAGGTTCAGAATGCTCACATAATTTGGCCAAAGTCCCACAGTTAGTTGATCCAGGTCCAAATCCCCATGTGTTGGACTCACAGTCTCTCTGTTCCCAGGAGGGAGTTCACACCCATTCAGTGCTCAATGATTGTCAGCTACTATCATTGCTGTTACTAGGAAAACTTTGAAACACATTTTCCAGAAATTTTCAGTTGACAAATGTGAAGCTGAGTCTCTTTTCAGGATAGGAAATTTATCTTTTATTTTCTGTATATGTGCTGTAACGTATTGCTTGCCTTCTTGTGAGTCCACTAAGAGCCAAATGTCAGTGGTACATATGACACTTTCAAATCTGTGTCCGTTGTCAGCTATCTCATGGTTAGGACTTGAGAATCATACCTTTTCTTGCTCCTTTTCTTCAGTTCTGCCCTCTGGAACCCCCACTATGGCTTCAATCCACCATCCCTGGTGCTTTTCCCTTTCTCCAGACACTGGATCTTGCGTTAATGACTAAACTTGGAACCATTCATTCTGCCCTGGCTGTTCTCTGCCTTCTCCATCTTTTTGGAGACACACTGGAGGAAAGCTTCTTAAGTTCCTGACAACCGACTACACTCTGTGTTTGGCAACTGGGTCATTATTATTATTTTTTATTGCATTGCTTATTGATTTTAAACTTCATCCTGGGTTCAATTATGGGAAAAATATTAAAGGGTTTTTCTTTCTCATCTTGATTATTCTTTTACCTTATTTCTAATTTTATCTGATGACAAAGAAGAAATATGAAGTTGTGTTTGAGTTAGTACAATAATGTTTCCATCTGAATATTGCTTTGTCATTGATTTGATTAGAAACATTCTATAAATGGTGTTGACAGACGCTAGGAATGATTTTTGTGATGAAAGGGGATAGCGCAGTGGAGAAGATTCAATAAACAATTCTTAAATAAAATACTCCTCTTGAATATAAAGAGCACAGTATTGGCAGAAGATCTTACAGGAAATGTTACTGCAAGATAGACTCGTGGATGGGCCTTTTACTCTTTCCAATTCTCTATAAATTCTTGTTTTTCAGAACATCTCGCTACTTTCCTTTATTCACTCCTCTCCTTGAGCCCTGGTATTAAGGGGCAGCCTTCATTTTTCATTTCAGTTCAAAGGACTTGCTGCTTAATTAAGTTATCCTCAAATCTGACTGTCAGCTCCTAAGTTACACTCATTTCACTTTTTAGACCAGAGACCACCTGCCTGATAGGATACCTGTTGATGGTTTCTGATGTCCCAGGGATTCCCAAGTAGGTACTTAGATGAGACTACAAATGAGACATTCCTTACACAACTGTAGGACAAGGGTAAAATCCCTATCCCATAGATAGACCTGGGATACTTCTAATTTATGAATGAAATTTTAAAAATAATGCATTGACACAAAATACAATACACTACAAGTGAGTGACCCACAAGAATAATATAAGTATTTATAAACAAATGAATTTAATGTGTCATATTAGGATGGTGCAAAAGTAATTGCAGTTTTGGACCATGAATTTTGAATCTTTATAACTAGACCCAAGCACATCTTTGTTAATCAAAATTGGAGCCATTGCAATCAACTCATTTTTGCCAATGAGAAATAAGTTTGTTTATTCCTGTAGCATAAAAATCTGTGCTTTGGGTTTCAATGAACTCTTGAAAAGCATTTTCTGCATCCTGATGGTTGTGGAAGCGTTTTCCCTGCAAAAAGTTATCCAGGTGCTTGAAGAAGTGGTAGTCGGTTGGCAAGAGGTCAGGTGAATATGGCAGATGAGGCAAAACTTCATAGCCCAATTTGCTCAACTTTTGAAGCGTTGGTTGTGTGACCTGTGGTTGGGCGTTGTCCTGGAGGAGAATTGGGCTCTTTCTGTTGACCAATGCTGACTGCAGGTGTTGCAGTTTTCGGTGCACCTCATCGATTTGCTGAGCATATTTCTAGGATGTAATGGTTTTGCCGGGATTCAGAAAGCTGTAGTGGATCAGACTGGCAGCAGAACACCAAACAGCGACCACGACCACGGCCTTTCTTTGGTACAAGTTTGGCTTTGGGAAGTGCTTTGGAGCTTCTTCTCGGTCCAGCCGCTAAGCTGGTCATCACCAGTTGTCTGTTGTCATATAAAATCCACTTTTTGTTGTACATCACAGTCTGATTGAGAAATGGTTCGTTATTGCATGCAATAAGAGAAGATGACACTGCAAAATGATGATTTTTTGATTTTCACTCAGCTCATGAGGCACTCACTTACTGAGCTTTTTCACCTTTCCAATTTGTTTCAAATGCCAAACGACCATCGAATGGTTTACGGTAGACTTCTTTCGCAGCTTCTCGTGTAGTTGTCAGAGGATCAGCTTCAATGATGGTTCTTAATTGGTCGTTGTCAACTTCCGATGGCTGGCCACTGTACACCTCATCTTCAAGGCTCTTGTCTCTTTTGCAAAATTTCTTGAACTACCACTGCTCTGTACGTTCGTTAGCAGTTCCTGGGCCAAATGCGTTGTTGATGTTGCAAGTTATTTCCGCTGCTTTACGACCCACTTTGAACTAGAATGAGAAAATTGCTCAAATTTGCTTTTTGTCTAACGTCATGTCCATATTCTAAAGTAAATATAAAATAAACAGCAAGTAATAAGTCATTAGCAAAAACACATAAAGTGAGAAATGCACGTTAAAATGATGTATAACATAACCACATTTATTTAAGAATGTATTCCAATATCAAATGGCAAATTAGAACAATGCTAAAACCGCAATTACTTTTGTACCAACCTAAATAGATTTGAACTCCAGTGTGAATTTGGGACTTTTTATAAATGTGAGGCACAGATTAAATTACTGTTATGTTGTACCCCAGGCCAATATTGTGATAAATTTCCTGGGGCGGGGGAGCGGAATAACTAAATAGAGTGGTTGTCATGTTCTTGATAGAAAGAAAATTTAACCTAGTTGAGAAAGCACATGATCTTTCATTCCAATATGATATTAATTTGCTGTGTGGCTGTGAATAAATCATGAAACCCCCCTGGTCATCATTTTCTTTATTGCTTTTTCCTTGTGGGGATAGTATTGCTTATCACATTGTATATATAATTGGATGTGGTTCAAGGGCAGATTAGTTTGTACAGATCAAATATTTTTAAATTGTAGAAGACTTTTGGATTTAAAGTGGCATAGTAAAGATGGTATAACCTTTTTCTGCACAAAAATTTAACTTTAAATGACCAGAAAGAGATTCAACCTTTCGTGAAACTAACCTTCAGCCAAATATATGTGGAAGGGTTCCAGATTCCCAGTGTGCAGTTTCAAAAGCAGATAGTATACCCTTCTGAGGAAATAATCCCATATTTGGAACAAGGCACTCTCGGGCAATTGGGAGTGTCCCTGGAACCCACAAATATGATGGAGCAACTAGAGGACCAGGACTGAGTCAGGAGACACTGGGATCTCCCTCTTTTATAGGATAGAGTAAGATGGTGGAGGAAGCTGACTCCTTTGGGAGGAGCCCTGATTTTGTTGATCTCTCTTGGCAGGGGAGAAGTAAAGGCTAAACTAAACTAAACAGAGAAATCCACTGTAATGCATTTCATGGACAACCAGGGACAATTGCTTTTGTACTAGATCCTACCTTGAAATCCCCCACCCCCATGTATTCCAAATACTCGTCTTAGTCAAGGAGAAACTTCCTGCATGTAGTCTAGGAAGACTCACCCAGTGAATAAAGGGACCATTACAGGATAAATACAAAGGTACGGAAGGAATAAGAGAAGTAGAATGGACTAGAAAGCAGATGAAAAACATTCACCAGGAAAATTTTGCCATAAGGAAAATGAAACTAATGCCCAATATTACTATTAATATAATTAAGCAACAGACATTAACAAAATAATGATTTCTTTATAAAGTCTCAAAGCAGACATTCAGGAAACAGACATTTAGGAAGAAACATAGCAAGGAAACAGAAAGATGTAACACCTAAGCAGATAAAGCAAGGAAAGTAGTAGAAAAGGATATTAAATCTAACGTAGAAATGAAAGTTATATTGGAAATAATGAAGAATAGAAGCAACTGAAAATATCATAAGGGATGTGGAGACTGAAAACAATGAAACGAAAGAAATTAAAGTGAACAATGAGTTAATATAATTATAAGAGTAGAAGGAAGTAATTTTTCCGGAAGACCAAAAACAAAGAAAAAAAAAAGTTCAACATATACCTAAGTGGTATCCTTGTAAAGGAGAAATGAACATATAGAGAAAGAATATTTAATGTTTTTTTTTCTAGATATAGAGTAGTTTTGAGAATAAATGTTTTTGACTAGAATCTTTTGTTTTTGTTGAAAGTCCAACACTCTGAAAAAAAATTGATGCAAATAGATCAGTATCAGTATCCTAATTGGGTTGACTTTTAAAATGCAATCATTCCTTAGTATCTGTGAGGAATCATTTGTTTCCAGGATCCCCAGCAGGTGCCAAAATTCACTGATGCTCAGGTCCCTTTTGCTTTGTGTGCAGAACCCAGAGATTTGGAGCTGACTCTAACAAGGAACTTTTGGGGAGTTGGAAAGGAGGTTTAGTACTATGTTAAGGGTGACCTCAGAATTCTTATCAGCAGCATTCCACATTAGGAAAGAGCAGATCCATGCCTTCAGTGTCCTCAAGAAAAGGGGGTGCGATTCATATTCCTAAACTCAGCCAATTCAATTTCCTATCATTTAAAGTAAAGCAACTGAGAAACATGTTTTAATATGTAATACATCTGGGAATCTAGTTTTCAGATTCCTTTAAGAATATTCTGCTAACAAAATGAATAGAGGAGCTAGCAAAAAGGATTGTTGATAAACATTACATATTTTAACTGCAATAATAAGGAAAAAATACTGTTGAGAAATATGGTTACACAACAGAATGAAAATGTTATAAAGGATAATAGCATGGAAATTATTTATTTAATACAATTTGGGGATGAAAAATGGAAGTAGGATAAGTATGGTGAATTCCTTATCTTTTATAGCTGAGGGCAAACAAAATGCCACTTAAAGGTGATATATAAAATAACATAGGCATAAATATTTAAAGGCATAAAATGTACTAGAACTTAGAAAGTAATGTAAACAACTAAAACTGAGTAATGCAACAAGGGAAGAGATTAGAGAGATTAGAGGTATACATTTTGTCAGTATTATATAAGTGAAAGGTCAGTGGATAATAGATAAAGAAATCTAGCATTAAAATATTATCTCACATTATAGTAAAAAAGGTAACAAATAGAGAAATACCAGACTTTCAAATTATCAATAGTAATACACACAGAGGTGTGCACGCGTGCGCGCGCGCGCGCGCGCGCACACACACACACACACACACACACACTCAGAGAATATAGCTAAGAAAAAGGACAAAGTGAAAGGCAAAAGAAAAAAAAAGCTAGAAAGCGTAACAAAATATGATATAACTAATTCTGAAAATATCTACCATATTAATAAGCGCACTATTTATGACATTTTAATGTGAAAGTTACTTATTTCCACAAGAAATCAGTAGGAATGAATATCTGTGGACCAAATGACAATAGCTTCAGATTCCGTGATGAAAAACCTACAGCAATTTCAAGGCCTAAGAGAAGAAAACACATTAGTTGCAGGAAACTTAATTCAGTGAATGCAAACCATTAATAAAAATTAGTAATCACATGGAAGACCTATAGAACATAATCAATTCAGTATATCATATATCATTGTGTTTGTCTCCATTAAAGATATTTCTTCATAAATTCTCAAAAATGTTTGGTAAAGCAGTTTTCTCTTAAATTGGATGAATGGTTTCTGAATTAAGAATACTTTTACAAACATCTTTAACAAACTACTTGCAATTTTATCTTACAAGTTTGTTGCTATTCATGCTTAGAGATTCTTCTTTGACTCCTGCATAAACTAAATCTCTAAGCATAGGACTGGGGCAAGTATCATAAATTTGGGGATGCATTTGCAAATTACTATGGTGGATCTCTCACTTTTGTAAGCAATCAGATGCTCAATCGGCTGGGAGGATATAGAAAAGAGAAATAGAGTCCTTTCCCTTAAATGCCTCCGGTAAGCAAGGAAAACATGCATTATACATTATAATAAATAGAGGACCCAAAATAAGCCCCTGTGTGTTTGGGGGGAAAGGGACTTTTGTGGAAGCATCTAAAAGGATCTTATAAAAATATAAATGAAGTCTTATGATGCAATAATCCAGCCTGTTTTAACATGGACTCAATGACTTACTTATCAGAGACCTGGAACAAAAGATAATGGGTACAGATAACTGATCTTCTGTGATCGTTAGAAAAAAGATGTGACAAAATCCTCTATCCTCTCCTTGGGAGACCCCCTTACGACATCCCTGTTGCCTGATCTCTGTTGCCTGTGCTGATAGTAGAGATGGGTATTCTCCCAGGGAGCACTGCTCGCATTCCAGACCCCATTTTTCTCGGGTACCTCAGCTTTCTGACCCATTCTCTAGTTACTAATACAGACTTTCATTGTTTTTTTTTTTTCTTCTCTTTCACTGCATTTATAAATCTTGTGATTTCTCAGAACCTTTGTTTTATATTCTTCTGCGAGCTGATCATTCAGGTGAGTCTACAAGAGAAGACACAGGAGAGACTCAGGAAAACAAAGCATGTTTTTACTCACAGGCCCTAGAGACAGGGGGCGTGGCAGGCCACACAGGGCCACATGGAGAAGATACCAGAGTGGTTAGGAGGCAGAAGACAGGAGCAGGGGAAGTTGTAAGCCACTGCTTTTATTGCAGTCTGAGGAAAAGGCAAGGTGGGGCAGGGTGACCAGGAATGACTAGTTTGAATAATTTCCGTGGACTTTGGGCTATCAAGGTGGTCCCTACTTGCTGGGTACCTGGCCCTGGTATGCTTAAAGCAGAGGAATGTTTTCTCCTGGGGTATATATGGGCCAGATAGAGGAAGGATGGCTCTGTGTTGGTTTGTTTACATACCAAAAACATGCTTCAGCCTGGTCCCTTTGCCATCTCTAAGAATTGGCTAGCCCCTGGGAGGGGCAGTCTCTCCCCAGCTAGAAAGATTTTCTAAGATATCAAAACACCATAACACACAGAAAATTTACAACATATATATTTACAGTACAACCTTTTTCTGGGCCTTCTTTTCTCTCTCTTCCTTCCTAAGATGTCTGTCATTCCCATAACTTAAAATGCCATCTACATTCTAATGACTTGCCTGAGATTCACACTTGTGTATTCAGCTGCCTCTATGCCACATGAATTTTCAAATATATCCAAAACATACTCTTGATTCTCCTCCTCACTCTTGCTCCTCCCCCGCTCTTCCCTTTCCAGATAAATGGCACCTTGATTTAATCAGGAAGTCAAAGC
>RJWJ010050113.1:0-10015 GCA_004363605.1 Indri indri | reverse complement strand
TTCTCCCTTCCTACAGTTTTGCCTGGCCTGCCTTTGCAGTAGAATGAAAATGTGAAAAATTGCTTACTAAAATTTGGTGCATTTAAAAATACATTTTGCACTTATTTTGAAGTTAGGGTAGCTCACATCTTCAAATTATACTGAAGGTGTGGAGTTTTTATTAACGGCGTTTTTCTGTATTGTTCTCGGCTACTCAGAATTCAAAAGTTATTAATTTTGAAGGAAGTTTTGTCTTTGTGTTCTCTTAGGTTCAGAAAAGCTACATTCCTTTGAGGCAATCTTCTGTCTCCACTTCCTTTGTGACAGTCATATCTCTTTATGCAGTCCTCTAACTGCCCCTGTTGTCTTTCATGGGTGCCAGAGCAATCAATTTATGATGGAAGAGAGGCCTCTGTCCCCAGAGATAGCGTGTGTGGCTTGATCTGCTCTTCCCTTTCCCCATGGCTTGTTTAAAAAGGTTTCATTGAATTTCTTGCATGTTGTGCTGCTTGGGTGTACAAAATATTGGCAATGTTTTATAATAAGTAGCAAATCATTATTATGCGCTGCGGTGTTCATCGTATTACCATTAATCATCATAAATTCACTGAGTGTATTCACACAAATAAGGTAGGTAATTCCAAAGACAGTTTTATTCATGAAACTTTCAATTTATTAATGTGATTTCACCTTTAAAGATACATGGAAAAGTTAAATGATGTTTTTCAATATCAGCATCAAAAAGACTTTATGGAGTCTCAGTCAGTACAGAGTTCAGCTAAAGCTCATCTTTAGAAAACTATAAAAGATGAGACATTTTGTCTGTGGCACTCCTATACTCTCTTATTTTGTGGCCACTAGTGTACCCCGAATTCTCATGCTGAAACACTCTCCCTGGTTGTCCAGAATCACTGCCCAGCATTGCCAGACTTTAAGTTTAGGTGTGCACTCTGTATTTCTCTCTTTTGATTAAACTTTAACCTCAAATAAGAAACATTAATATGCAGTGCCTCTTGGAGACATTAACATGTTATTATGAAACATTGTATCTTTACCCAAAAGAATTAAGTGCTAATATTGCACATTTGGGCACCATAGTAAAATAACTGATGGACTTTTATGACAAACTTCAGTTCATTTTGCCTGGAAAACTATTTCTTTTACCCTCTGTTTTGAGGGACATATTTTTTCGAGATAGGAAATACTTTTAAATCCTGGCTCCACCATGTAATATTTGTGTGTCTTTGACAAACAAACTAATTTCTGAGCTTCATTACCACTTCTATAAAAAAGAGAAAAATACTACCTCCTTGACAGATCATGTTGAGGTTAAAGAAAAAAGGATGTGACATTTTTAATTCTGATCCTCATCTTTAAAATGAGGATAAGATCAACAATTATTTGATGATCAAATGGAAAAGCATGTGAAAAGAATCTTAAAATTACTTGGCACATGAAAGCTACCCAATAAATATAGTTCTCTTTCCTGACTTACTGCAGGGACATGCAACCACGTATTTAGAAAGCAAAGAAGACAATCTTAATTGGAAATGCGCGAATTTGATGGTTTAGGCTATATCCACCCTTTGTAAACATTGGCATATGTATTTACTAGAGAGGGAGAGGAGAGACCAGGGCAGGCAACGGCTACTCAAAGGGTCTTATTCTTCTTCCCTACCCTACATGAAATCTCAGATAGGGGGAAGCATGTGGGGAATGGAGCACAGGGACTGGAACACACCACTCGGACAACACCATGGAGACCAGATGCCACACTACTTCATGTGACAAGGAAGTAACACAGATGGGATAAAATATTGCTCATGACACCCTACCTAGGCTTCCCTCCATTGCTAAGGTGACTGTGGTAAACTACATAATGTCCCTCCTACAAGGATATCTATGTCTAACTCCCTGAAACCTGTGAATGTTACCTTATATGGCAAAGTCTTTGCAAATGTGCTTAAGAATCCTGAAATGGGAAGATTACCCTTGATAATCTTGTCCTTGTTAAGTGTCCTTATCAGGAGGTGCACAGAGATTACAGATATAAGAAGTGAAGGCCATATGACTAAAAGGCAGAGATTGGAGTGATGAAGTCACAAGCCAAAGAATATGGGTAGCCACTAGATACTGGAAGAACAGAGGACAGGACCCAGGGTGGTGGTTCATGCCTGTAATCCCAGCACTTTGGGAGGCCAAGGTGAGAGGATCACTTGAGGTCAGGAGTTCAAGAGAAGTCTGGGAAACATAGCAAGTGCCCACCTCTATAAGAAAATTAGCTGGGCATAGTGGTGTGCAACTGCAGTCCCAGCCACTCAAGAGCCTGAGGCAGAAGGATTACTTGAGCCCAGGAGCTTTAGGTTGCAGTGAACTATGATGATGCCATGGCACTCTAGCCTGGGCAACAAAGTGAGACCCTGTCTCCAAAAAAAAAAAAAAAAAAAAAAAAAAAAAAGAAAAAAAAAAAAAAGAAAGAAAAGGACAGATGTTTCTCTAGAGCCTCTGGAGAAATAGTGATCTTGCTGACATATTGATTTTAACCCAGCAAAACTGATTTCAGATTTACGGCTTCCAGAATTGCGACAGAATAAATTTTCATTGTTTTAAACTGCCACATTTGTGATAATTTATTACAGCAGACCTGAGAAACAAATACAATGACTGAGGTACATATCTATTAAAATGATCCACACAGAAGTCAAAGCAACTCACAATAATAAAATTGTAAATCCCGGATGTAACAGAAAATATGTGCACCCTTTCCTTCCCCTCTTCTCTCAGTACAAACCCACTGACATCTCTGAGGGCCAGTCTCCCATCCCCAGTGAAGTTTCTCCAAATAGTCCTTTCTTGTTTTTAGCCTTCTTGTTGACAGTTCTGCATTACATTGTGGTCCTACCTGCTTAGCTATATATTTTTACCCCGGGTATGAGTTCTTCCCTTTGAAACAAATTAAACAATCAAACAGCATCCCTCAAATATTTGAGGGCAGCCCTACTGAAGCTCCAGTACCCCTCCTCTATTCTTCCGCCCTATCCTCACGTGATACCATCATGCCGCTCTGTCTGTCCTCTGGTGTGCTCTCATTTGCCAGCTCCCATCCTGTATGTGCAATGCACACAATGGAGCCATCTGTGGAATATCGTGCTCCAGTTATAATCTGCCCAACAGAATGAGCAGTGGTTGGACTCAACAAACTAATTAATTCTTAATCAGATGTAATGTGAATATACTCTTGCTTCCTTGCAGTTAAAATAAACATTAGTCAAGGAATTCCCCAAAACCTATTTCGTGTGAATTGTTCAGTTTCCTCAAACCCATGCTTGCTGTTCAGACTGCCATTTTTTGCTTGATAAATATCGTATCACTAATTTGTTCCTGTGTTTTCAATCTTCATTTCATCATCTATCAATGAACTCTTCATCTTAGCTTCCTATTAAATGTAAACATTTTTAATAAGTTCTGTTTATTCATTAAAATATTTATTGAGCCACTAATACATAATAGATATTATTAGTAATAAGACACTCAGATTCTACCCTCAAAGAGATTACATAGTACTGGTGCATTCATACAGGTTGATAGGCTGGACCTTTTTATTTGTTATGTGTTATAAAACGGGAATTATAAACTGCTGTTCATGCAAGAAAGAAAGGCACTTATAGAGAGAGGGAATGCTTCTCAGAATTTCTATCAAAACCGAGAATCTGAGGGTGGATTTTTACTCTTTCTTTGTCTCTTCTCTTCCCTTCCCCTGAGTTGGTCATCACCAGCAAGGTCTGCAGAAAGGGAGCCAATCTGGTGGGGTCTGTGAACCCCATGCCAGGGAGCTAGTGGTGAGGAAGAATTGGGAGCCTGTTGGACTTTTAGGGTCTGCAGGGCAGAAGCCAAGGAGGTATCAGGGGTTGTCAGGAGATTGGTTACATATAAGAGAAATTAACTAATAATCCCTTGGTATCCATGGAGGGTTGGTTCTAGTACCTCTGACAATACCAAAATTCACAGATACTCAAGTGTCTTATATAAAATGGCATATTATTTGCATGTAACCTACATACATCCTCCTAATGCTCCCACTAATGCTATTAGTGGGAAAGAGCATTTGGAAACCAAGATCAGAGTGCTAGGCATGCTCAGTGGTACTGAGACATCATTGTTTTTAGGTCTTCTCCACAGAGAGAGCTAAGAAATGTAAGTGTGTCTATGCCCATATTCACATTCTCGTACACATACACACGTGCATACCTGCATCTATCTAAATAATTTAATCATCTCTAGATTACTTGTAATGTCTAATACAATATAACTGCTATAGAAATGGTTATTATACTGTATTATTTTTTACTTGTATACTTTTTATTGTTATATTTTTATTTAAATTTAAATTTTTTTTTTTTGACCTGTGGTTGGTTGAAGGCATGGATGGATGCAGGAGATGCGGATAATGAGGGCTGACTGCACAGAAATAGATCAGGAAAAATGGGTTCCAGATTTCTCATTGCTAGAGAAGAGATTCATGGAAAAGGTGAAGGTTAGAATTAAGTCTCCTTTTGGATTGAAATTGGAGGAATTGTTACAAATTCATGTTTTTTAATATATACTTAGATATGTGATTTTATACATATGTCTACATATATACCTTATGTTTATATTTATGAAGATATACACATATATACACATATGGATCTAGGTGTGTCTACATATATCTATAAGGATATAGGTAAAATATAGGTATATGGAAATTTGTGGTTATAGATATATTTATAAGGAAAGAAATAGACATAGATATATGTGGGTATATGCATATATGTGCATGAGAGTGTGAGTATACACATATACACACATACATTTCCTAGCTCTCTCTCCAGTGAGAAGGCCTAGAAACAATGACATCTCAGTACCAGCTAGCATGCCCAACACTCTGATCTTGGTTTCTAAATGCTATTTTCCACAGAAAAGAGCCGTATCTCCTTGAACAAATGTTCGATTCCATGGCTGGGGAAGTGAAAGTACAAGCTGAGTCTTGAGTATCTTTTTGCTCTAGAAATTTAAGAAGTGCAAAAGAAATAGACACTATTCAGAAGAAGACAGGAATCAGCCCAACCAGGTCTCCTTTAGCTACATCAGGTAGAACTTGAGTTTCAAAATAAATGATGATTTTAATGAGTTATAATCTATTCAAAAAATTTAAATCCATGCATTTATACTAATTTGGATTAATGAATGAATGAAGAGGAAAAGCATTGAAAAGAAAAAATCTCCTCTTTTTAGGTTACTATCAACTAAGAATGTACATGTATAGGTGTGTATATAAAAATGATAGAAGGTCACACTTTGACAACCATCATCGCAACAACAGATTCAGGTAGAGAATTATCAGGGCAAAATTTTATCGAGGAATAGGATATCTATATACTCTCAAAGTATTTCCTCACAAAATACCCTTTGACTGTAAGAGGAAAATATGGTCACGTTACAGTGGAGAAACCTGGCAGACATAACCTTAACTAAGTGATCAAAGTCAACATCACTAGAAATAGGACAAATCAATATTGTGTGTCTGCTGTTGTGATGCACTAAGAAGGACATAATATCTTTTCTGTGATATTCTTCAAGAAGTGCAGAGCCTAAATGTGATCATGAAGAAACATCAGGTAAGCCCAAATTGAGGTACATTCTACAAAATATCTAAGCTGGATTAAAAAATATCAAGATCACTAAAAGGAAAAGAAAAACTAAAAAAAACCCACCTTGTACATTGAAAAAAACTGAAGAGATATAATAATTAAATGCAATGTGTGATCCTGTATTGGATCCATTTTTAGAAGAAAAAAGAATCTGTAAATGGCAATATTGAGCATTTGAACTGCTCTTTGCATTAGATGATAGTGTTTTATAAATAAGGAATTTCTTGATTAAGATGTTTGTACTGCCTTTTGTAGGAAAGTGTCCTTATTTTATAGAAAATATACAGTGAAGTGTTTAGGAGTAATGGAGCACCATATCTGCAACATACTCTGACTTAGTTCATAAAATTACAGTAATGTATACATATATGTGCATGTATAGAGAATGATAAAATGTTACCAATCAGGAAGTCTGGGTGAAGAGTGCTATTCTTGCAATTTCTCTGTGTGCTCGTTGTAAATTTGAAATTATTTCAAAATCAGGAGTTAAGAAAAAAAGAAAATATTGTTGGTTCATGGTGGGAAATGGGTCAATGGTAGATGTTGCAGCAGAGTTATTTGTGGAAGAGCCAAATATTGAGATCCCTGTGCTACTAGCTATCCCTTTCTTTGGATATTGATTAATGTCACATCTACATCATATCGTTTGAATAGAATCTGTGAAAATGTCTGTGGAAATGTCCAAGGATTATGTTTCCTGAATTTTTTTAAAGATAAAATTAGAAAGTGACATGCTAGTATCTCTGTATATAGGTTAATTGAAGGAATTCTAAAATCAATATTTTTGAATTCCAACTTTAGGGAGGAAGGTGGCCTTTTTCCTCCGAACGTTGCATAAAAAGCCATTTCTCCTTTCTCTACCATCAACTTTTAAACCCATCCCTGAGAGGAGCCACAAAATGCTGTTGTATCACTGGGTGAACTTGCATTTTTCATTAGGTGGGATAATTTGCAGAACACTTTTACAAAATGGGAAATCTTAGAAGTGTTTTTACTCTGAGGAGAGTTGTCTCCTTAGAACTGTTTGCCCTTCCAGCTTCAGATCCAACCTAACAAGCAGACATCCACACAGAATAGTGGGAGAGAGTAAAGTGCCCTATCCTATTCCTGCAGCTCCCACCCAACACCTGTGACCTCATGAAGCTGTGCTGAATGCAGGATCAGGAGATGTGGAGACTGGGAGTGACGCCATTGGTGACTTGCATAAATCACTTCTGCTCTCAAAACCTTTAGTTTCCCATTTACGAAAGGAGGGTGGCGAACTACATTTTCAGTCTCTAACATTCTATGTTTCCATGAGCATTTATAGCCATTGACTCCTCTTTGTTATGACAGTAATTAGTGGTTCCTTTCTGGATTACTTGGAGCATTTTTTGAAAGGTTTATAGCTTATTCCTGATGTAGATAAATGTTTTTTAGAATATTTGTTTTTCCTTTCATGAATAAAAAGGTGATTGAACAAAGCAGGCATTCATCATTCCATTTATTGCCGTGAAACAACAAGTGTAATTTATAGACTAATAACACTTTGGGGAGTGTTACACACATGTTTGAAAAGAATGTCTTAAATTAATGGGAGGCCAAGAAGACACTAATCCAGCAGCCCCTGGAGGAAGAACTAAGAACCCAACCAGAGAGGAAACTTGGATGCATTTTATTGGCTGATATAGATGGTGCTATGTTACTTTTACTGGAACTCTAATAAAGGGGGAAAAAAAGGTCAATGACTCTGGGTTGGTCTCGTCCCTGTTTCTTAAGATGTCTGAGAATGAGAGGGTCAGGTTATCACAACAGGTTCCAACTGGAATCCAAGAAAATGCTGAGTGTATATTAAAGGACACATCTAAAGATATCCAGTCTTTTAAGTACTATTCATAGAAACATGATTTTTTTCTGTTAAATTTAAGAAATTCCTCGTAAAGCTGTAGGAATTAGTGAAAAGCTAGAAGGGACCCACTTTAGAATTACCATGCCCATGTGAGAGGACACCCTTTCAGAATTTGCGGAATTAATGAGAATTACTTGGGAATCTTTGTCTGTGACCATTAAATGGTTTAAGTTGTAAACTTGCTGTTTAATATGTAGCATCATAAAAATGATTTCTGTTACTCAGAATGCCCTTCATTCTCTCATTGCAGAAGCAAATCTCCAACCCCTTAGTGGGATGTGATTTATACTCCAACTTCCTTGCATTCTTCATCTTGGTCATATAATTTCCCATGTTTGTAAGTGTAGCTAGAACTCAACTATCTTTCAATTTTGTACCTCTCTTACTTATCCAAGGTATAGCTAAAAACCTAGGAGGATAGAAAAATTAAGCCTCTGAGCAAATAACATAAATAAATGTCATTAAGTTCATGCACTAAAGCTTATACCGGTACAAAAGAGAGCCATGTATGATGTTTTGCAGGACTGTCTTACTCTTAATTTACAAAACATTCTAATGAGTTCAGGTCCTGAAGATTAAATAAGTTAATGTATGCAAAACACTTAGAAAATACCTGGTACACAGTAAGCATTCAAGAATTATTGTTATTTAATTGCCATGCCAATAACATACTAATAATAACAAATTGAAAGGGAGAAAAGAACTGCAATGAGTGGGCAAACTCAAAACAAAAATCATAAAGAATAGAAAGAGATGGTGACATGATCAAAATCAGACACAAGAACTCAAAACAAAGCCATTGTTATTCATTTGGTACAGATCCAAACATGTCTCAGCAGAGTCAGAGGCATCACCGTTGTAGTACATTTCAGCAGTAATAACTGTTAATAACAATAACTTTGAGACCTCAAGAATAGTTGAAATAATATCCAATATCCTCTGTCTATGAAAGCATGCAAATTGTAATAAAAATTTATAGACTCCTATCCAATCCGGTTATGATTTTAACGGTAGTGTTTCACCCATAAACTCTATAATCTAGAAAACTTATTTTCTAGACTCTTTGGATAATGTGTTTCTAGACAGTAAAGGTTTATTTAAATAATGGTCATTTATCTTAGTAATTTCCGGACCTAAGGTTTAGCTGCCCAACTATTCACCATATTTCTCAAGGACAAAAATGCATCTCTGGATATATTAATCTTAAAGTACATGACCGGAATGGATATTTAATTTCTTTTTCTCTCATATTTAACAAAATGGTGGGCTCTTTTATGTACATTTGATGCTTGGTAGACCGTAAGTCTCCTAGAGAGAAAAGTATAAGTCAGCATTCAATTGCTTACTTTGGATTTTCTTTAGTGAATGCATCTCTTAGGTCGGTTTCAAGAGAAGCAACAGCAAAAGGGGGATTCTAGTGAAAGAGATTTGTTTAGGGTGGCTCTAAGGAGAAGAGGGTTACCAGACAGAGGATGGGGGAGGGGCAGAAAGCTAACCAGGGATGTTCTCTTTCTTGGAGACTGGCTTCAGTCTGGTCCACAGGCAGCGGAGTTGAGCCGCGAGAGATGTTTTTTGTACCTCTGTGTCGGTTGGTCATTGCCTTAGACTGCAGCCTGGCAGGGGTGGAGGTAGAGGGGCAAGTCTCAGATGAAGTTCCCAGATGAACGGTGGCTCCCATTCAGCAGAGGGCGATAATCAAGAAAAGGAGGCAGCTATTAGCAACTACCAGCAGATATCACAGTCACCGGGGGGTGGACACAGTGAGGGATGGTTTCATTTTAGGCAAATAAAATATTAATGGAGTAAAAACAAGAAACACTAAAGTTCACCCCTTGGACGGCTCAGATTCACTTGCTTCTCACATTAAATTCACATTGTCCAGGAACAGCTAATCTAGGATTCCGATTGTTCGTATTAATAATTCCTGGGAAAACTAACAAGAGTGGAAAATATTGCTTGGGCGATTAGTCCTGAAGCTCTAAAGATGCTCATCATTTCTCCCACCCACCTACACTCCCCACATCCTCAACCAGCACTTCTGCTGGACCAGGTGGGTTGCCTGGCGGGGTAATGTAGATACTCATCCATGACAGGTGTGACCCCCTGATACCATGCCTGTCTCCTGCTATGGTTACGCGCCCACTCACTCACAGTGAGGGCTCAGGAGTACTAAAATATGTTCCAATGGGTCACCTGCATATCAGGTATATTTTTCTCACTCCCCTTAAGCAGCAACAGTGCCACTTCTTCATAATAATTGGAATCAAATATTCCTTTTTGTGTTTGCTGGTCTGTTGAGGAGGAGACCAAAGTGAACTTGAGGCAACTGCAGTTTAAGCTTAGTGACATAGTTACTACATCCCCTGGTGGGAGCATCTTGCCTCTGGGCCCCTTCCACCATGTAAGGATGCAGTTGAAGTTGTCATTTATGGATCAGAAAGGAGGCCCTCACCACACA
>RJWJ010050112.1:0-10020 GCA_004363605.1 Indri indri | reverse complement strand
TGAGTTTTAGGTTCATAATCAGTCTAACTTTGAATTAAGGGCAATCTTTACCATGTATCTAAAGATTTTTGATTAGCTGATGATATCATTTGCCAAGAAAATTTTAGTTCAATTGTTATAACGGTTGTTATAAATATATCATTAAAAATACTTTTAAAAAATAGCCCCTCCATCTTAATTCTTCTTAGACAAGGTAATTCGAAATAGATGTACCTGCCGTGAGGATGCCATTGTCACTTGCAGACATGTGGCCAGAAGAAAAACTTCCTGATTCTTATTTAACATGGTGCTTAATGAATTAACCATCAGAGGGCCCCAAAATATGAACTTCTGGAGCAATGTAATTAACACTCTCAGCTAATGTATGTATAGCAAAGTGTGCGACTTCTCCCTGCAAATCCTTAGAGTACAAGGAAATCCTTGGAAATTGTTCTCCCTGGAACATATGTGACACATGAGTTCGAGGAATGTGTACAGCTTCAAGGTCCTCTAAGAATAACAAATACCTCACGGCAAGGAAACTCTTTGAATGCAGCAGTTAATGCCTTGATGTCAGTAGTCTGGCCCCAAACGAAGAGGATCAATTCTAGTAATTATTCTGCTATTGAATCACTGTTACTTTGAGCACCTTTTTTCTTGTGGGCTTAACATTTTAAGCAGCAAGTTGTAGATATTTTCTAACATAGTGACACATTAGGGACGCCAAGAAATTGCTGAGTTTCCCAGAGTCTGGAAAAGCTGGGTTCCCTTCTCAGCAAAAGTCTCCTGGCTGGGGTACTAGCAAATGTCAAAAGAAAACTTTCAGTAATTTTTTTTTGTTTGTGGACCGGTATTACAACTCATGCCAGCAAGAATCATATCATAAAAATATTTAATTATTAGTTAAATGAAATCCAAAATTACTTTATGAATTTTACACAATGTGCAGCTAAATAACACCTGTGAGTGTTATTTTCAAAAAGTGTGGTGTATAGACACTAATAAAAGTCTAAGTTTCTTCTTTAGGTGTAAAAATGTATCTAGATCCATCTTAACAAAGTACAGACTCCAATGACACCCAGGAGGAATTTAGCAGAGCCTGTGACGAATTGCAGAACTCTTTGCCAAAATATTTAACCTGGATTCAGGGTAACAAACTACTTTATTTTCCACAGCCACCCATAATGAGTCTAGAAGGGAATATATTAAACAGCTTCCATAACAGCCAAGCTGTTATAATTGATAATAAGTGCAAAGGTTCATAAATTCAGTAAATATGACCTGTTATGGAAAAAGCAGCTGGCTTCAGACTAATCTCAGCGTCCCTGGGGTTTCGTCAGTCAACAATTATTTATCAAGCATTTACTATGTGCCGACAACATTCCTGGCACTGCGGATAAAGAAGTAAATAAAATAGTGAGCATACCTTGCTTTACAAAATTTACATCTTCGTAAGTGTGGGGAGAGGGGCAGCTCATATACAAAGAAACTAATAAATAGATCTGATCATTTCAGCTATACTTAAAGTCAGGTAATTTGATACAGACAGGGAGTGGACAGGGAAGTCCTCTCTGAAGGTGAGGCCCATTTGTAAGGCTAAGGGGGCAGATAATGGAGGAGGAGTTGATTAACATCCCAAGGGAGAAGAAGTTCAAAGCCAGGTCCTAAAACTGTAATGAGCTTCCAAATTTTTTTTAATGGACTTTCACATCAACCTCCTCTGTGTGTGAAGTGCTTTCATATAAGGGACTTTATCTTTATCTGGTTCACACAGCAACCCCGAGATGTGCGTATTATTCTATCATCTCTGTTTTGCCTGTGAGAGAAGGGAAGCAAAACAGGCATGTTTAGCAACTCTCTCAAGGTCGCATACAAACATCTAGCACAGCATTAATTGAACCTGGGTCTTCTCCTCTCAAATCCTGTGCAACACATAAACTTTCACAGATGCCAAGGCTTAGTGTGTTAAGGAAAATCTAACACATTTGTTAGGCTTTCTTGAGTCATTATTATTATTATTATTATCCGGGAAAATAATCATGTCCTTTAACATTTTCATCAAGAAAGAAAAAAATAGGCATCTTGGTTTTTTAATAAACCAGGTGCTACAGCCAAGGACCTGGGCTAAAGGGCGGTCCCTTGATTATAAAGAGCAACTGAGACAATTGATATTTCATTGCAAATACTGCTTATTAAGAGAGAGATCAGATTCTCTCTGTGGAGGCAAAAGGGATAATAATTCAGAAGAGAGGGTAAGAAATACAGAAGCTCAAAGGCTTAAATTCCAGATGACAAGAGAAACATTATAGACCCAAAGAAAATGTCAACCAACTGGATTATTTCGAGTTCAGAATCATGAACAGAAATATTCTTAGATGGTAATCAACACTGGTACTGGAGGTGGCAGAATTACAGAGCATCAACTTTTTGTTTACTTTCACCTCTTTTGTTTACTTTCAAAGCCACTGAGATAGGAATGAAAAACAGAAAAAAAAAAAAAGGGAAAATAAGAGGGAAGATTAAAAAATGAAACATACACATAGAAAATTATCATTATTATAGCAAGGCACATAATTAGTGCTGAGGAATAGTATTCCATGGCATCTTTTTAGTTCTATGCAATTTTTTTTATTTGTATTTCAGAGGTAAGTCTACAGTGAGTATATAGAGGATGTCGATAAGCTGCCTCTGCAGTATACCCACCTGCATGGCTGTGCCACCCTAATATGCCCTTACCTTTCATATGGGAGCAGATTGTGAATGTAAAATCATAATGCCAAAGAGGAACTACATCTTTAAGAATCTTTAAGAGCTACTAAATTTAAAGTAACAAAATAAAATTTAAAATTTATTTTCCCAGTCATACTAGCCATATTTCAAGGGCTCAGTAGCCACATAGGATCATAGTTCCTTCGTTGGGCAGCACAGATTAAAAGGTTCTCATCATCACAGAGAATTCTCTGGGACAGCACCGGACCAGACGGCACTTGTTGAAAGACAGAAATCCCACATCTTCTCTGTTTACAGTCTTTCGCGTGCCCCATGTTTTTCATTCCAAAAATATCTTTGCACAAAATCTCATGTAAAGGTCTAGGGTAAGCACATTCCAAGCACAATCCAAATAGCAAGCTTCAAGTCCAGGGAACAAGCTTGGTGAGTCCAAGAAAGAAAAATAAGAGCCGAGTGGATAGAGAAAAGTAGCAAGAGGGGAGTGAAGGGAGGTGAGATTTGAGAAGTAGCCAAGGGCCAGATCCTGTAGGGCCATGTATTAGTTACCTACTGCTGTGTAACAAATTACCCCAAGATTTAGCGGTTTGAAACAGAATTAATTATTCCACAATTGTGGTAGGTCAGAAATCCAGTACAGCTGGGCTGGATCTCTGCTTCAGAAACTCCCAGGCAGTGGATCTACTGCCTCCATGCTTCTCATTTTTTGCCCCAACCTCTCCCTCTGTCCCTGCAATCAAGGTAATGGCCAGGGCTGTGGTCACGTGAGGGCTCAACTCAGCTCCAGAGGATCCACTTCCAAGCTCCTTCACGTGGTTCTTGCCCAGATCCAAGTTCTTCTGGGCTGTTGGCCTGAGGACTTCAGTTCCTTACTGGTTGTTGGCTGAAGGCCACCCTCAGTTCCTTGTCTTGTGGGCCTCTCCAACATGGCAGCTTATTTCAACAACATGAGCAAACTGAGAAGTAAAGAGTCTCTAGCAATATGGCAGTCATGGCCTTTTGTAACTAATCACAGAAATGAGATGCCATCACTTCTTCCTTAGGCTACTTGTTAGAGCAAATCCCAAGGTCTAGCCCCCATACTGCAAGAGGGAATTACACCGGAACATGAATAAAAGGAGGTAGGGATCACTGCGGAATGTCTTAGAAGTCTACCCAACACAGGTCTCATGGCCCATGGTAAAGAGTGGGACTTTTTTACCCTAAGAGTAGTTGGGAGGCCTTGGGAAGCTTCAGTGAGGGAACTGATGTGACCTGATCTTCAACTCAGGACCTGGCTGTCATGTGGAGAAGAGACATAGTGGAACACTGTGGAAATAGGGAGACAGTAAGATGCTACTGTAGCTGCTCATGTGAGAAGTGATGGAGCTAAAAAGGCTGTTTCTGTGGATCAGTCCCCACAGAAAGATTTCCCTGGAAAATCTTCCAAGAGAGAGACCTCGTGTTTCCTTGCACTTTCTCTGCCCCCCTACATCTCTTCTGACACTTCTCTTATGATCTTCACAAGTCACCTCATACTGTTGATGCTTAGAAAAATCTAGAATTTCTACACTTTCAATATGCTGCAATAGGAACTCACAGTACTAGAGCTACAGGGGAGGTGGGGTGTAAAAAATAGTTGTCATTATTTATTACCCCAAATATGGTACTGTCTCTTAAAGTTTGTGCACCAGTTTCTCATACTCAGCAGTAGATTTAGATTTAATGTGTCCTCCTTATGCTTATATTTATGTAAAAATGGAAATATCTTTATTCTCTTAAGAATGCTAATAAGGAGAGAAAAGGAATTGATTTCTAAAGAACATTAAGAGGTTGGCTGTACATTTTTAATGTTTGGACTTCAATAAAAAAAATGCTGTACTCTGAGATCGCAGCATGACATTAGCTATTCCAGGGAGAGTCTGATGTATAGTACCTATCTTCTCTGAAACCACTAAGAGCTCAACATGATAAACACAGTAGTATACATATTTTATGGGCCTTCTTGATTTACTCTAGGTATTGTCTTAGGCTAAATCTGTGTGTAGCCAAATACCAAACACCCAACAAACAAAACTCAAATAGGTCATGGTTAATACTGAACAATATGTTTTTTCTTCTTAGCTTTTAATTATTAACCCAGATTGCTTCATGACTAAAGCAACTGATGTCATCTCTGCCTTGAGCAGAATGATAAGATTTCATTTTGGAATTGGCTTTCACTTGCTGGCCCTCTGTCTTCAGTGTGTGTTTCTTACTGGGAATAAGATCTGCCAGGGATAGTCAAGATGCACAGAAAGTACTATCCCATAGAGCCCGAGTTTTCCTGTCACTCATCCCTGATGTTCCACCCGATGGGTAATCTTGGCAGGTAACTAAAACGTGGCACCCTCCATTTTATAAGGATCATCATGTGCACCTAACTTCTATGACAATGCTGGTGTTTATTTTTAAGTCAACTTTTTAAATTTTGAAAGAGCACATTTTTCCTGACTCTCATATCCCTTCAGAAAAACATTAGACTGCTTCTCATTGTAATGTCTGATGGTTTCAAGAAGATGTCTGCATTTTTCCTGTGACTGAGAGAGAGAGAGAATATGAATGAACAAGACGAACAAGGTGGGAACACTGAAGTGGAGAGGAGGACAGCGACTTCAGATTCAGCCTTAATAGGCCCATGATGAGACCAGTCTATTCAGCTGAAAATTTGCCTGCTCAGGAATAATTATACGTATGTTTGATCCCAGAATACAGCTACAGACTAGGAGTTTTTCTTAATCCATCTTGTGTCGCTATAACAGAATATCACAGATTAGGTAATTTATAAAGAAAAAAAGTATTTCTTACAGTTCTGGGGGCTGGGAAGTGCAAGGTTGAGGAGCTGGCATCTGGTGAGGGCTTTCTTGCTGCATCATCCCATGATGGGAGGCAGAAGGGCAAGAGAATGGGGTGGGGGTATATGGGGTGGAGAGAGAGAGAGAGAGAGCGCACAAAAAATGGTGGAGCTCACTTTTATAATCAGTCCACTCCCACAATAATGACATGGATCCATTCAGGAGGACAGAGCCCTCATGACCTAATCACCTCTTATAGACTCCACATCCCAACATCGTTGCATTGGAAGTTAAGTTTTCAATACATGAACTACAGGGGACACATTCAATCCATGGCAGAGCTCAAGCACTGAGAAATTGGATGATGTGCCTAAAGCCAGACAGTTAGGAAAAAGTTTGAAGAATAACACGGGCCTCTTGCCTGCCAGACTTGTACTTCCAAGTGACTCATAAAGACTTAGGAAGAATGTAGAGGGGCTGCTTCAAAGACAGTTGCCTTCACATCAATGCCGGGAAGGGCTCCTCAAATTATATGCATCCTTATTTTTAAAATGGATTCCTTCAAAGAATAGAACTCATACCTTTCAGGCACATCAATCCCTTTTTCTTCTACCAATAATACCACACTAAAGACCTGCCCTACAATTTCATCTTGAGTTTAATGCTTGATGTGGCTAAGGAGAGAGTTCCAGAATTACTATGCTGCTCAGCATCCAGTGACTACATGCCTAGGAGATAAATTAGGAAGGATGTAAGAAAAATATCTTAGCCTATTTCCTGTCCACTCAGCAATCACATCTCTCAGAACTGTTGCAAGCCTGGCCACACACCAGCCTCCAGGTCAGGCTGACTGGGGCCTGAAGCCCACCTGTCATAAAGCAAAGGAGACAGAATGATATATAACAGCAGCATTGTGAGAGGTCTTGCTTGTTTAGTTTGGTTTGATTGGGGAAGGGGTAGCTGCTGGTGCCCAGATATTCAGATCCCTGAGGGCAAAAATCAGCCTGAAATTTCACTGTAACCCATCCATTGTACCCACCACATGATTAGTGCTCTTTGCATAGTTTTTTTAATAAATCTGCCCTATTCCTCTACTTGTATAGCTGTGCTGCTGTTGACACTGCCTGGCTTGCACCACTGTGTTGCCACAGCATCTACAGGTTTCTCAGTTTCTACCTTCCATGGACTCTGGACAACCCATTCTGGCTGAAAACCTTGCTATTTTTTTCTTGATGTCAGGTCGCTGCCTCTTCTCTGTTAGACCCAAGGGGTTTCCTTTAAGTAGCCACCATTGTGTTCAAGAATTTCTAAATCAACTGCCTAGCTGCCTCTCAGCATTTGTAGATTTAGTTCCTCAACTGATCGGATCAACGTACAGCACACCTTGTTCCTCCTCACGCTGTCCCATCTTCTTGATCACCCAAGCTTGCTACCTGTCTGTCATTTATTTTCTGGTTCTTCCAATTTGACTTAAAATCCATTCTCCCATGACCCTCAGCCTTTTCACATGGTTTCCAAACCTGGCTTTTGTCTTTCCTTCTGGACTTGCTGCTTTCATAATCCCCTTAACAGCCAGGCTTTCTCATCTCAACCCTCAGTCAACAGGTTTCGCTGGGGGCAGTCTGTCATCCATCAGTTCTGGATGTGAAAAAGAAACGTATACACCTTATGGACTGTCCCTGTGGCCTCTTATCTTTTAGGTATGGTTTGGTCTTCCACCCACCCCAGTCTACTCCACCTTAACATTTTTCTGTGATTTACAAGCCTCAGTGTAAATGGAGGGCTCTTCCAAGGACTTTTTTTTTTTTTTTATCAGATCTTGTTATTTCCTGTCCAAATCCTAACAAAATAAAAATGTTAACCCCATTCACTGGATATTTAAGAAAGCCATTAGCTCAATTTGTGCAATTACATATAAATACCTCACTGTTTGCTGTCACTATTTACCTACAAGGGGTAGAAAAAATGGTGATATGTTTTTCTTCTTTACATGTTTTTTTTGTAAAAATTTCAGATACAATTTAATGACCCATGACATGAAAAGTTTGTTCAGTTACTTGCTTGTACATTAAGACCTCCAAGTCCAAATTTCATATTCACTACAGAAGCATAAAAATTAACCCAAATATAGAGTCTTTCCAGATATTATTCTATTTATTTTTTTATTTGCAGCACAGTTTAAAACTGATGAGAATATATTCATTCTCAGTTAATTTTGAAAGCACTCCAGAAAATACCATATATTGTGTTTCTTTGTTCATTGTTCAAAGGCTGCTTTAGTGGTTTGGAAGAGACAAAGACATCTCCTAGTGAATACTGCCTTCCTCAAGGGGAAAGCTCTACCGTCTAACAGCTATTTTAAGATGTTGAAGATGCATTACCACAGGCTGCAATTACTCTGTGAATCCCAATTTGAATTGAAGTATCATCTCTCAAGGGCATAATCCTAGGGTCACATTTCCTTTTCCAGAAGAACTAAACCATCTCTTTGACTATTAAGGCCACGGCAGGCAATCTCATACAATCAAAGTTCCTCTTCATCTTTAAGTAAATAAAATTATCTTTAAAAATGGACAATTTGACATTCACAAAAATAATAACCTACAATGATAGCAAAAGCAAATCAGTCATACACACACACAAATCACCAATTATAGTCAAATATTGAATAAAGATGACATTAACTCACAGAGATTCTTAAAGCATCATATCTATGTGGCACTAAAATAAATTTTATAGGAATGTAGCTATGGTTTTTTTTCAACTTTGAATGGGCTTTTAAAAACCAATAATGCCATGTCTTTATGTAATAATTATTATTTACCATATTTGTCTTCTTCTAAAATTAATGTCCCAAATGCCTTAATTCCTTTTTCAATCAAGGGGACAAAAGCTCCAGACCTGAAATATCCTTTTGGATTTTCTGTCCTTATCCATGGACTTCATTCCCTTCCAAAAAGACCACAGGAGACCCTGGCTCCACACGTGGTCTGTCCAATCACACTATATTCATTGTACATTAAGAGCAATTTGACATCTTGCTTTGATTTTGTCCCCAAATTAAACAACAAACTTACAGGATGCCACATAAGTATCTCTTCTATATAAATTCTCTTGTTTGTTTCTTCTATCTCCTCACCAGCAACAAAGGTTAATCAATTTTGCTAAAAGGAAAGACTAAACAATAGCTCTCAAAAACAAATTATTAGAAATTATCACCTTTTCAAAGATGATGCAAATGACCTGATTGGCATAAAAATAGATGTTTTACCTGTGCCTTCTGATTACGAAGATTTATTCGTTCTGATGTTCTCATGTTCTCCCAGTCCCTTGTAACTAAGAGCATTTACTTGAATGATGCCATTTTTCTCCAATCCAACAGCCACCACCTGAGGTGAGGTGATCGCCTTCTTACGCCTGGGTCCCTGCACCATCTTCTTAATTGGATTTTTAACTGGATTCCTTGTCTTTCCCCCAATTCCTACCTGATAACCCATTCTCTGCACTTCATCCAAGATGGCAACTTCAAACTCTCTCACCAGTTTATTGAGCCTTTCAAGTTCTAACCCCTACTCATACCGACAGCCTCATCACTTCTTACTCCCTGTTAGTCATCCAAGCTCTAGAAATATTTCTATTCTTTTTTTGCTCCTAGAACATGCCATGTTCTTTCTCTCCTGCAGGTCTTCAGACATTGTGCTCCAGTCTGCCTAAACACTCCCCTTTCCTTATTTTTCGTTCACTCCTTACACACCTGTGAGGTCTCAGTGTAATTTTCATTTCTCTCCCATGTTTTTCTAGATCCTCATTTCCCACATAAAAGCTTCTATTCTGAAATATATCAGAAATAGATTTTTATTATAACAGTTATATATAATTTTTGAGTACATGTGATATTTTGATAGCTGTATATATGATCAAATCAAGTTAATTAGGATATCCATCACCTCAAATGTTTTTCTTTGCATTGGGAACATTACAATTCTCTTCCAGATGTTCTGAAATATACAATAAGTTATTGTTAACTATAATTTCCTATTGTACTATTAAACACTAGAACTTATTCCTTCTGTTTACTGTATGTTTGCCCATTAACCAACTTCTCCTCATCCTCCCTCCACATTTCCCTTCCCAGCTTCTGGTAACCACCACTCCACTCTTTACCCCCATGAGACCAACTTTTTTAGCTCCCACATATGAGTAAGAACATGTGATATTATCTTTCTGTGCTTGGCTACATGGGATTGGCTCCAGTAGAACTGGAGGTCATTATGCTAAGTGAAAAGTGAAAAGAATAAAATCTTGATGGAAAGATTTTGTTCTTTTTTATGGCTGAATAATATCCCATTGTGTATACATATACACCACATTTTCTTTATTCATTTATCTGTTGATGGACAATTAGGCTGATCCCATATCTTGTTTATTGTGAATAATGCTAAAAATAAACATGGAAGATGCATTTGTAGATGGGAGTGCAGATAGAGGAAACATGTTTTTT